>CAXHJY010001199.1:22500-27500 GCA_964016885.1 Eledone cirrhosa
CTGCCGTCCGGGTCATACCTTTTCCTATTACCCACTCTACTACCCTAAATATTGAGTACTCTGGTCCATCTGGTTCCTTACCACGATTCCTTGTTTATATATATATATACCGAAGTAAAAGTATAGTGGAAGTATCTAAGAGTGGAAGTATCCAAGAGTGGAAGTATCCAAGAGTGGAAATATCCAAGAGTGGAAGTATCCAAGAGTGGAAGTATCCAAGAGTGGAAGTATCCAAGAGTGGAAGTATCCAAGAGTGGAAGTATCCAAGAGTGGAAGTATCTAAGAGTGGAAGTATCCAAGAGTGAAAGTATCCAAGAGTGGAAATATCCAAGAGTGGAAGTATCCAAGAGTGGAAGTATCCAAGAGTGGAAGTATCCAAGAGTGGAAGTATCCAAGAGTGGAAGTATCCAAGAGTGGAAGTATCCAAGAGTGGAAGTATCCAAGAGTGGAAATATCCAAGAGTGGAAGTATCCAAGAGTGGAAATATCCAAGAGTGGAAGTATCCAAGAGTGGAAGTATCCAAGAGTGGAAGTATCCAAGAGTGGGAGTATCCAAGAGTGGAAGTATCCAAGAGTGGAAATATCCAAGAGTGGAAGTATCCAAGAGTGGAAGTATCCAAGAGTGGAAATATCCAAGAGTGGAAGTATCCAAGAGTGGAAGTATCCAAGAGTGGAAGTATCTAAGAGTGGAAGTATCCAAGAGTGGAAGTATCCAAGAGTGGAAGTATCCAAGAGTGGAAGTATCCAAGAGTGGAAGTATCCAAGAGTGGAAGTATCCAAGAGTGGAAGTATCCAAGAGTGGAAGTATCCAAGAGTGGAAGTATCCAAGAGTGGAAGTATCCAAGAGTGGAAGTATCTAAGAGTGGAAGTATCCAAGAGTGGAAGTATCCAAGAGTAAGAGCACCCAGTCCATTTAGTATAGATAATTACAACAGTGACATAAACAGGTACTCAAGTTTCGTTGGGTCTTGGGCCCCAACTCATTCAGCCTGTCATATGCACTCTATTGCTGGATTAAGTGTGGCCGAAACTCGAGTATGGGTATAGATTGAAGGTACCTACTTACTCAATACAGGCTATGAGTTTGGGCCCAGAACCCAAGGAAACTTGAGTACCTGTTTTTGTCACTGTTGTAATTATATATATATGTCCCATGGTGCACTGGAATAAACCTCAATAAACCGAAACCGTAGTAATTTCCAGAGGTTGACTGAGGAGATGGGACTGTCCGTTTTTCGGTTGTTTTTTTCCACTGGCTTTGCCCCCCCCCCCCCCGCCCCACCCCCTGTTTGGAATATATATATATATATATTCAAAATAGGGGATGCTGAGGGTAAACACAATGGAAAAAAAATCAACGGAAAAACGTAGTCTAATTTCCTTAGGCAAACTCTGGAGATTGTTATGGTTTCGGAGCATTAAGGTCGATATCTTTCATTTCAGTGCACACTGGGACATAACAAAACTGGTAGAGACAAGAAACATGGACACACACACACACAAACTCACATACAGTCACATATGTGTGCATGTGTATCTCTCTGTGTGTGTGTGTATATATATATATGTACAGAGAGAGATATACATACAGACAGACATATGCCAGTGTATGTATATATCTATATATATCTGTGTATGTTTATATGTACGTATATATATAGAGAGAGAGATACACAGATATAAACACACACACACACCAATGTAACTGTGTGTGTGTTCCTTTTAACTTTATTTTCCGTTTGTTTGTTTTAGGGTATTTCTTCGCCAGTACGTGAAAATGAGAAGGCAACATGAGATAACAGAGCGAAAAATGTAGTTTTGTGTGTGTGTGTGTGTGTGTGTGTGTGTGTGTGTGTGTGTGTGACTGTGTGTGTGTGTGTGTGTGTGTGTGTGTGTGTGTGTGTGTGTGACTGTGTGTGTGTGTGTGACTGTGTGTGACTGTGTGTGTGTGTTCATATAAAGAGTTCATATATAACTGCACATGCATATATAAATATTCTTATATATATATATTCATATAAAGAGTTCATATATAAGTATACAAGCAAATATATGCTTATATATTTATATATTTATTTATATATATATATATATATATATATATATATATATATACTCAAACACATACACACTCTCTCGTATATATACTTGTTCTCAGACATACGCATATTTACACACACCCATGCACCTGCTTATTCACACAGTTCTCCACATAGTTATCCATACACATACATTCACAAACACACACACACACACATATATATATATATATATACACATATTAAATTTACACGCATGATACACATACTGGCGCACTGAAAGAGATGTGGTCACCTTGTCCGCTAGAAACACCAACCAATGCCATCTTTAAAAAGGAAGGTTAATGTGGTTCCAGGTACATCAACTCTGAAACAAAGATGGGATGGGATGGTCATGGCTGGAACGCCTTTGGTAATTCGTTTGCTGGATCGGCGTTCACCTGGGACTAAACAACTCGTATACAGCTGAACAAACAAACACACACACACACATATATATACATTCACATGTAGGTTGGAACACATATATGCATACACAGAACCACACACGCATACACGTACATACGAACACACACACACACGTTCAATCGAACGATTACATATATACTGACCTGCATATACACTGGAACACACACACACACACACGAGAACACAAACATACATACACGTACGCGCACCTGCACATTCACACACGAACGCGCTAAACAAACACATACCTACTGACCTCGTTCACACGGGCATACACACACACACACAAGTACCATTTTAACCATAACCACAGTATACCTAGGACTACATTATCCAATGTGTCTTTCATTTTCCTTAGGTATCAATGTAGAGAGATATTTGGCTGCTATTTCTAGCAGGTGGTGAAGCATCACGGAGGGAGGAGGAGGAGGTGGTGGTGGTGGGGCTTCCCTCGTTTGGTTCGCTAACGTGAAGGTTAAAACAGATGTTAGGTCAGAGGTGATGAAGGTCATCGTGTTAGAGGTCAAATGTGACGAAGGTAGCCGAGCTAGAGGTCATTGCGGTTATCATAATTTTGACAGTTCTGTATAAGGCCAAATATCAATAGAAATACTTAACTGCACTGTAGTAGCTCTTCCAACGCGTCTCCCTCACCATCCACCAGAGGGAAGCACCTCTATTCTGTCCGTCGGTGAGAGTGGGTGAGACAGAGACGGTGAGAGTTTGGTTCGTTTGTGTTCGAACCTGGTGTGTGTATGTATATATATATATACACCCGGATGTAACACATGCGTAAACTAAGCACACAACACACACAAAAACAAGATGGTGTAGGACAGAACAAAGGAGAGGAACAAAAACAAAGAAAAGAATCCCCAGTCACTGAAGAGGTCACAGAATGTGTGACGAAAGAACTTTGACAATATATGAACAATCATCTGGTTGTGGAACCAACCAACCAACCGGAAATTTATAAATTCCTAAATTTATAATAAATTGAAGTGAAAGCAACTGGTGCGTGTGTTTCTTATTGGCAACATGACCCTCCCAAAGTATAACAATATCGGTTTCAACACACGTTTTCACAAAGAATCTTGCTAAACAAATTCAGAAGCGAAATATATATATGTATATGTGTGTGTGTGTGTGTGTGTGTGAATGGAAAAAAAAGGATGAGTATTGATGTAACATGGGACACGAACCCACATCTTTGGTTTGCCGGACCAATGTGTTACCATTACCAACACGTCACCCGTGCATCCTTTCATTCAATTAAAAGCTATATAACCATAGCAGATATATATATATATATAAATTGGTGTAATGGTATCACATTGGTCCGGCAAACCAAAGATGTGGTTTCGTATCCCATGTACGTCAATACTTATCCTTTTTTCCATTCAGCTTTTTTTTTAATCCCAACTAACAGACTAATCCTATTTAGTTAAATACGGCATAAGCACATGTTACTTCCTAATTTTCAAATTCGCTAGTCGTTTGTAAACAAAGCCTGCTTTTTGTCACCTTACTTATATACAGTTTTAATATTGATTTAAACAATTAAAGTAATCAACACTTCCATTTCATTAAGGTCACACAATTATCTTTCCCACAATCAATAGGAAGGGGCGGTGGAAGCATTTCTGAAATTGGAGGAGGGGGGAGCACATCTGGTCAATTTAGTTGTAGTGGTTAGTTTAGCTGTTATCAGATATCAACCAAGATATAAAAAAAAATGAAACTTCGATATGCGATAAACGTAACATGTACCTAAATTGTAGCGTATATAAAAATAGATATGTGTTTTGGTAGTTTGGGGAGAAAAATAGAATTATTGGGGATGCTATGCCCCCCCCCCCCTAATTATATATATATATATATATAGAGAGAGAGAGATTAATGAAGTTTTTCCGTCAGAAAGGTACAGGAAAAAAGAGTGCTCTATGTAGGCTACAGAGCTTATTAGTTATGTAATAAACAACAAGATAATTATTTCATTTACCAGTGGTTTCTTGAAGACAGATGTGTCTGTCTTCAAGAAACTAGTAAATGAAATAATTATCTTATGTTGTTTATTACATAACTATATATATATAGATAGGTAGATATAACAAATTTAATATAGAAATGGCTTCTACAAGGCTAGAACTGTTTCATTTGAAGAAACTCATTACGATTCCCTTCAAATGAAATAGTTCTGGTCCTGTAGAAGCCATTTCTATATTAAATTTCTTGTTTGCACTCTACTAATGTATTGAGTACCTTACTTACTGTGGTTACACCGCCCGATTGAACCTGGGACTCACACACACATCGGCTATAAATTGAAGGTACCAATTTACGTGTGTTGTATTAAAGCGAATAACTCTGTCTACTCTGGGATTTTACATAACATTACCTATTGAGAACGCTGAGATGCAACCGGTACTAGCAGTGAAACCCATGCTAGTCCCGTCAACTTATTATATATATATGTATATATATATATATATGT
>CAXHJY010001199.1:37500-42500 GCA_964016885.1 Eledone cirrhosa
TATATATATGTGTATGTATGCAAACAAGTATATATATATATATATATATATATATATATGTGTGTGTGTATGTATACAAACGAGAATATATATATATATGCAAAAGTCCTATTTAAAGTTGTTGAGATACAAGTAAATATAAAATAACCGACATAAATAACCGACATAAAGCACTCGACAAATTTTTGGAGTAGATTGTATTTTGTCTGATGAAGGCATACCATAATTTAATGTGGTATCCCTGAAATAAATATCGTGTGTATATATATATATATATATGTCTATGTATGCATACATGCATGTATATATATATATATATATATGTATGTATGTATACATACATGTATGTATATATATACATATGTATATGTGTGTTTGAATGCATACATGCACGTATGTATATATATGTCTATGTATGCATACATGTATATATATATATATATGTATGTATAAATGCATGTATGTATACATGCATGTATGTATACATACATGTATGTATATATATATATATATATATATATATATATATATATATGTCTATACATACATACATGTATGTATATGTATATGTATATATGTATGCATACATGCATGTATGCATATATATATGAATGTATATATATATATACATATATATATATATATATATGTATTCATACATACATGTATGTATGATTCTAAATGAAGTTAAGTATATGTATAATTGTTCAACTGTAATTCCGAGACTCAGTCAGAAAGGAAGGAGACTTTCCAATACGTTTAACATCGTCTGACAGAATTAAAACACCGCCACAGCCACCAACACGACTACCAAACAACACGACACACCCACCAATACCGCCACCATTACTATCATCACTTGTACCAGCACCAACACCACCAACACCAATATCACCAATAGTGAACGAGTATATTTACTTTCATTAATATTTTGATATTAGTATCATTCATTACACGCACACACACACACACATATATATATATATATATATATATATATATATATATATATATATATATATATATATATATATATATATATATATATATATACATATATACATACATACGGTGGCTGCCAACTCGTTTTCGAGTACGGCCACTACTTTATATCCATGTAGGAGAACCCCTACCGATGTGCTGAACGAGTGTGACTTTTTAGTCCAGCCACCGACTTGAAAACTCTGGTACAAACACTACACCTGTGACAATTATTGACACATAGTGCTGGGCCCATGGTACCATGTGACGACAAGTGCAGAGAGATCTCCAGATATAAAGCAATGCCTGTGCCGTGAAGCTTTTATAGTGAGCAAAGGCACTGCACAAAGCCAGTCCCACTCTCTTAACCAAGATGATATTTACCAAAAAGAAGAACAAGTCAACATCATTGGATACCATCAGGGTTGCAGGTGTTATATCAGAGTTTTCCTTCTCCTAGAATTCTGCCTTGACAAAGGCTAAGGGGTCATCTCTCCCGGATATATATATATATTGCTGGCCTTGTGCTAAACGTAGAAACAATTATTATAGATAACGAGGAATCAGATATGTTTTGCGCTTTCAAAACATTTCATCCGATGAAATGTTTTGAAAGCGCAAATCATATCTGAGGACCTTGCGAATGCAGAGTCAGGTCCGATCTTTAACAGATCCTGCCTTGAGCTGATCGTCAGAGAAACATATGTAATGTTAATAAATTGTGTTTAGATACATCACTGATTCCTCGTTATCTATATATGTGTGTGTGTGTGTGCGCATATATATATAAATATATATATATATATATATGTATATATATATATATATATATATATGTATATATATATATATATATATATATATATATATATATATATATATATATATATATGTATATATATATATATAGAGAGAGAGAGAGAGAGAGATAATGTTATGACATTATAATATTATTATTATTTACTCACGAATGAACTTTATATGGTAGGGTCACCGTATTGAAATACAGCGATTCTTGGGCATTTAAAGCCTAGATGAGCCCAACCTTCCCCAGAGCCCAACCCTCTTACATATTGAGTACTCTGGTGCGTTATGGTCCACCTGGTATCTCACCACACCCTCTTTGTATATATATATATATATATATATATATATATATATATATATATTTGAACAAATAAAACAAAACAAATAAATGGACGCAAAAATACAAAGTCTTATTAGGTTCACGCTTGGAGGAATGGAGGAGGGTTCTATAATTCTGACGGAAGTCCTGTGTCAGGAAATGGAGAGTTCGAAAAGGGAGAGAAAAAATAGAAAAATAGGTATATGAACGTTTGGAAAAGATTGTTAGGTTGGGAGTGGTAGCTGACTGGTCCGACATTCAGGAGACGGGGCCGAAGTCGAGGATCCAGGTGTGTCATAGCTGTGGTTGTGTGTGGGGGATGAAATTAGTAGGTGAGAAATTATTGCTTCATGTATATATGTATATATGTATGTATAAAAATATGTATATAAATATGTATGTATGTAGGTATATATCTATATATATATATGCATGAATGTATGTATGTATGTATGTATGTATGTATGTATGTATGTATGTATGTATGTATGTATGTATGTATGTATGTATGTATGTATGTATGTATGTATGTATGTATGTATGTATGTATATATATGTATGTATGTATATAAGTGTGTGTATAGAAGAGGAAAGGTCTAATTTGTGAAATGCATCGTTAGAAGGATGTTCTGAGAACGTGTTAAGTGGGAAATCGTTCATGCATGAAAATTAATGGATATTTTATAACAATCACACACACATACACACACACATATATATACATATATACATACACAAACACGAATATACAGACACACATTCACACATATATATATACATACACAAACACGAATATACACACACACACATATATACATACACACACATATACACACACACACATAGATACGTACACAAACACGAATGTACAGACACACACACACATATATGTGGTGTGGTGGTGTGATAGATCCACACACGCCCACCTATGTGTGTGTGTGTGTGCATGTGTGTGTGTGTGTATGGATGTAAAAGGTAAACAGAAATAACAAAGCAAACGACACAGCATATATATATATATATATACATACACGTATATAGATACGCATTAATACACGTATATAGATACGCATTATATATATACATACACGTATATATATATATATATATATATATATATACGTATATATATATATATATATACGTATATATATATATATATATGTATATATATATTTAATATTTATACTCTGCTATGTATTGAGTACTTTACTTACTGTGGTTACCCACAATTGAACTCGGGATACACGCACACACACACACACACATTCACGTGTGTGTGTGTGTGGATATTACGCACACACAGTGACGGACACATACAGACATAAGGGCCCGTTATAAGTCCTTGAGTTTACGAGCGTTGGTATAGACCCTTCGTTATTTAAAATAGTAAGGGATGGCGGCTGTCCTCGTGGTCACATGTTCCAGCGATTACATGGGGGCTTCATTACTTAAGATGGTAAAATATAGTACCAGTTATGTACTGGGATCGATATATCGACTTTCCTCAGCTCCAAAATCAATGGCCTTGTAACCTACGTTAGAAACCGTTATTTAAGATGGTAAGAGGTGGTCACGGTAGGAACGATTATATATATATATATATATATACATACATATATCATCATCATCATCATCATCACCGTTTTACGTCCGTTCTTCCACGCTAGCATGGGTTAGACGGGTTGTCCTGTTGTGGGCAGTGTCTGGTCGGCTGACCATGCCTTGCTCATACAGGAACTGATCTGGCTTGATTTCTACAACTGGATGCCCTTCCTAACACCAACCTCATTTACAGTGAGTGCTGGGTGCTTTTTCGTGGCGCCTACACGTCCACTTTACAGTGTGGGCTGGGTGCTTTTTTGCCGTGGCACCTCCACGACCACCTTGCGGTGGGGGGGGGGGCATATCGTTTATATGCTTCAGCATGTACCCATGGGAGGTCGGGTACCCTGTATTACTGCGTGACGCCAGAAGTCACGGTCGTGTGTCATTGACTTTGAGAGGTGTAGTTGGGTAAGGTCGGCTTTTATCACCTCATCCCAAGTCATCTTGGGTCTCCCCACTCCGCGGTTTCCATCAACTTCTAGTGCTCTGCACCTTTTTATGCAGCTGTCATCCTTCATACGCATCACATGTCCATACCAGCGTAACCGCCTCTCCTGCACGCAGCATTTGATTCCTCTTATGCTCAGTCTCTCTCTCAATTCATTTATGCTTTGTCGTTCACGTATATTACTGTTACACATCCATCGGAGCATGCAGGCTTCGTTTCTCTCTAATCTACGTAAGTCTTCCACCTTCAGCGCCCAGGTCTCACTACCATGCAGCATCGCTGTTCGGATACACGCATCATACAGTCTGCCTTTCATTCTGAGGGAGAAGCCTTTTGCAGCTAGCAGTGGTAGTAGTTCCCTAAACTTCTTCCATCCCGTTCTTACCCTAGTTATTGTACTTTCTGAGCACCCACCTCCGTTGCTAATTCGGTCACCTAGGTAGCAGAAGCTGTCTACTGTTTCTACAGGGCCCTCCCAGAGATTGGTGGTACTTGTTTCCTGTGGCTGTTTGCTTGCTGTTTCAGCACAGCTGCTGCATGTGAATCCTACATTCTTAATTAAGCTTCCTGAGATCCCGCTACATCTCTTGTGTACCCATTGTTTGCATTTGGGGCAGAGAATGGAGTTCCTACCTACACCTTTCCTACATACTGAGCAAGGCCATTTCCCTGAGGGGATCTGGGTTCTGTTTTCTCGTCTACTTATAAGGACCTTAGTCTTTGTCATGTTGACTTTGAGGCCCTTTCTCTCTAGTCCCTGCTTCCAGGTTTGGAATTTATTCTCTAGTTCTACCATAGATTCAGCTATGAGTGCGAGGTCATCAGCATACAGGAGTT
>CAXHJY010001201.1:0-2500 GCA_964016885.1 Eledone cirrhosa
TATATATATATACTTGCATATAGTTATATATATATATACTTGTATATAGTTATATATATATATACTTGTATATAGTTATATATATATATACTTGTATATAGTTATATATATATATACTTGTATATAGTTATATATATATATACTTGTATATAGTTATATATATATATACTTGTATATAGTTATATATATATATACTTGTATATAGTTATATATATATATACTTGTATATAGTTATATATATATACTTGTTTATAGTTATATATAATTGAGTATAAATGTATATAATTGTATATAGGTGAATATAGTTATATATATATATATAAATATATATATATATATACTTGTACTCAATGATATTAAATAAATGAAAACTATATTTATAAAACCATATTTATTCTATTATATATATTTCAAGGGTATCAAAATTTTGGTACGCTATCATCAGATAAAATACGAAGTGTGTTTTATAAATTTTGACATAACCAATGGTTCAAGTTTTTCTTGGATCTATTTAATATCATTGAATATTATACTCCAGAAAACTGTCGAGTTCTCTGAATCAGTTATAAACATTTAGATTTGTTGAATGACCCACAAATTGAATATCCCTTCTGCTTATATATACTTGTATATAGTTATATATAGTTATATATAGTTGAGTATAACAGTATATATAGAGTTCAGCATGGCTTTATAATTATATATAGGTGAATACAACTTTATATATAATTATATATAGGTGTATACAACTTTATATATAATTATATATAGGTGTATACAACTTTGTATATAATTATATATAGGTGAACACAGTACGTCAATACAGATGAATCACATTCTTGATTAATTTCAAAATTATTTCAAAATCATAGACAGTCTTTAGTTAAAAATATGGTAACGAAAGGTTTAAAGTGTTTATTTTTATCTAAAATCCTTGCCATTATAATTTTATCTAAGAACCTTCGCTTCGTTATCTCTCTAACACTAGCTTCTTAACTTATACTCCAAACAATAGCTAAATAATCGTTTCTTATTTAGGCACAAGGCAAGCAATGTTTGGGGGGAGGGGAATATCGATTAAATCGACCCCAGTGCGTGACTGGTACTTTAGTCTATCGACTCCATAATTATGAAAGGCAAATTTAACCTCGACAGGATTTGAACTCAGATCATAAAGGGCCGTAACTCTATGCTGGCAACAGCTTAATAATGAAAAGGTTAGTTATATATGACTAAATCCTTTCAAATTCTTAATTATTTTCAAAGTTCTTTCTTTACTCTGTCCGCTGGGGCCGCGGGGTGGTTAGCGCGTGGGTCTCCATTTGCTTATAATAGTGATAAATTGGGAGAGCGAAAGAGGTGGGGGAAGTGACTTTCACAGTTATTTGAAAATCATAGGTAGTGTCTTGTATGAGTAAGACTTAGAATGTGTATATTGATCTAAAAACCTTCCGTCATAAATATAGTAATTTATCTAAGGCGGGTAAAATTCCCGAGATCCATGGACGAGTTCTCTCCAGCGGTCTCTGTCCCCCATTATCGCTGCCATATCCTGCATCTCCAACAGACCAGTGTCTGTCCTTAGAGCATCAACATATGTTAACCTTGGTCTTCCTCTTCCAGTGTGTCCATGTAGGGGCTCCCAAAGGAGCACTGAGTGCAATGTCAACTCTGGATGTCGGTGAGCATGTCCAGCCAACCTCAGTCTCCTCTGTGTCACTTTTGTAATGAAAGACTTAAAATGTTTATATTCATCTAAAACCCGGTCATCTTAAATGTAGTAACGAAAGACTTAACATGTTTATATTAATCTAAAAATCTGTCATCATAAATTCAAGAGTATACACAATTTTCTATATAGATGATGAACACAACCACAAGGATATGGTCTGAGCATGGAAGAGCCGAACTCCCACCGTCATCGCCGCCATCTCTCTCGCCCTCCCCATCTATCTGTATGGTGAGCAAATGGGATTCCACGTGATGGCCTCCCCACAGCCCCGGCGGACAGAATGGAGAAGGCATTTCCCCGGAGAATGGTAAGGGAGATGCGATGGAACAGCCATTCCATCTTGCGAGGCTCACACCCGCGGCTATAGTAACGAAATACGTAAAATGCTTATATTTATCTATATAACTGTATTAGACTTTGGTGTTTCCCCCAAATTTTCTGAACTAGAAAGGGTTCCACGTTTGAAAAGGTTTTGGAAACCCTCTTTTCCTCTTCAGAATAAGTGAATATAGTCGCATTTAGTGTGTGTTTATGCAGGTTTAGCTAGCCTCCTCCAAGGTATATCTCGTTGGAGGTGTCTTGGGTGACTTAATGACAGGGACCCCAGTCCTATCATCTCATTTCTACAGCTGAGTAAACTGGAGCAACGTGAAATAAAGTGTCTTGCTGAAGGAAACAACACATCACCCGGTCAGAGAATTGAACTCACAACTTTTCGATTGCAAGCCCAATGCTCTAACCACTAAGTCATGCGCCTTTACCTAGTAA
>CAXHJY010001201.1:10000-15000 GCA_964016885.1 Eledone cirrhosa
TGTGTGCACAAACATCTGTAAAGAGCGGCACATCTAGTTCTGTTTATTGGTATTCATCTTGGGAGAAGCTGGTAGGTGTTTTTATACCCTTTTGCCAGAAACAACACCGCTTAAATGTCTTCTACTTTGACGGTCCCACTGTATATATTATCGCTAGGTTTTCTTTATCTTTCACTTCATTTAGAATATATAATACAAAGCAATATACACACATATTCTGTGTGAGTGTATGTGTGTGTATGTGTGTGTGTATGTGTGTGTATGTGTGAGTGCAAGTCTCTCTCTCTCTTTCTCTGTATATATATGTATGTATATATATATATATGTATGTTTACATATGTATGTATATATATATATATATATGTGTGTGTGTGTTTGTGTGTATGTATGTATGTATATATATATATATACATATTGTATATATATATATAGTATATATATATATATATATTGTATATATATATATATATTGTATATATATATATATTGTATATATATATATATTGTATATATATATATATTGTATATATATATATATTGTATATATATATATTATATATATATATATTATATGCATATAATAATAGATTCACACTTTATTATACATAGTGAATTTTGCATTTACTCCCAAGCATACACGTTCATATATATATATATATATATATATATATATATATATATATATATATATATATATATATATATATATATATATATATATATATATATTCTCTCTATCTCTTGTGCATACATATACACATACTTAAATATATATTCTCATACACTCACTGTCTATCTCTCATGCATACATATACATATATCTATATCTGTATATATATATATATATATACACACATAGTCTCTCCGTCTGTCTCCCATGCATACACACACACATACACATACATACACAACAACATACACACAAATACAATCGGACAGGATCAATTACGAGGTACGAATGTGTAACTTGTTTATAGTATCATTACGGACGGCCTAAAATACGCAAAGGGTTGGGTTAATAAGAGTAAAATGAAAAACAAAAGAAAGAAGAACAATATACTCCAATTCAAAACTAAATAAAAACAAAACAATATGGAGGATAAAGAACAATGTGTCGCCATTTTGAATTGTTGGTTCGAGTCAAATAATCCTTTTGTTAAAAGGATAAATAATTATGAAAATATAAACAAAGCTACCTCGAAGATCGAGTTGAGACGCGGGTGTATTAGAATTCGTAGAATAATGAGAAAAACTCAATGTAAGAATATCGGCCAAAATAGTAAAATGCCGTCAATGAGGGCGTCGGGTAAAATCTTACCTTAAAGGATAGTATTAGAATTTATAGAATAATGGGAAAATCTCAACGTAAGGACAGCTACCAAAACAGCAAAATGCCGCCAATAACGCCGTCGAGTAAAGACTTATCTCAAAGGACAGGAATAAACGGCTAGACGTGTGTTGACCCACAGAAATGAGATGAAGAAAATTGAGAACACGAACATGAACGAAAGGAAAGCACACAAACATCATATAATCCTCCTCAGCTCTTATACCGCAACGATTTAAAATTGTCAAAATAAACCTATCAACAGAGAGGCCAAACTTAAAAGCAAAGTGTGGATTGACGAAGAATTCTACTTTAAGTGTCTTTTTTATAAATACCATATGGTTTACACATGTGTGCATGTTTATGCTATGCAAATATGCAGTTATAGTCTATTGTATATTCTTGCATATAACGTGCTGAGAGAACGTTGGGGTGCAGGTGCCCGAACACCTCGCCAAATCAAGATGGAAGCAATTTAAGTTTCGGTTCCAAACACAACAGGAACGCATTCATTTTAATTAAATACGCTAATGTAATAAATATTACACGAGATTCGCGTAAACGCGAGAATTTTCGTGAACATGATGGTTTTTGTAAACAAAAGGTGGTTCTGTAAAACGCGAAGGTTTTCGTAAACGTGAGGGTTTTCGTGAATGCGAGGGTTTTTGTAATCGCGAGATTTTTGAAAGTGAAGATTTTTGAAAACGTGAGGGTCTCGGGTGGTTTTGTTATATTTCTTTCGTGTAGAATCTATGAAAATAAATATAATTTTCATTTCAAAAGTGTTCGTTATTTCTTCATTGCTTTTATAATCATCTTTATTTTTATATTTTCTTCGTTTGCTTCAACAATAGACAGAGGGTTATATATATATATATATATATATATATATATATATATATATATATATATATACCAGAGAGAGAGAGAGAGGGGTGGGAGGGGCAGATAAAGGAGAGGGGAGAGAAGACGTGGTGTAGAGAGAGTGAGGGAGGGAAGATAAATAGATAGATATATATATATATATGACAGTGTGGGACTGTATATATATATATATATATATATATATATATATATATATATATATAGGAACCAGTAAGACCCCGGGGTTTTACTGGTTCCTATCACTCACTCTACTACCCTAAGTATTGAGTACTTTGGTGCGTTATGGTCCACCTGGGTCCTTACCACATTTCCTTCGTTATATATATATATATATATATATATATATATATATATATATATATATTCTCTCTCTGTTTATTCTGCTCTCTCTCTCCCTTTCCTTCTCTATCTTTCTATTTCTCCATAACCCAACGGCTTATTTTAAAAATATCCAATACTAATAATTAACGTTATAACCCCATCCGAGAGCTTCCAACAGAATTGGTCGCATTCTTTAAGGGTATGTCAATATTTATTTATAAAACTGATCTATATTATATTTTATCTCATGAAAGCACACCATAATTTAACTTGGTGTCCTTGAAATATGTATAATTAAATAAATATGGTTTTATAAATATAGTTTCCATTTGTTAATATCGTATTTTTACTCCAATTATTTGTTGAGTGCTTTATATCAGTTATAAAAATATTTGCTTGTGGTATCCCAACAATTTGAATAGAACTGTTACATATATATATATATATATATATATATATATATAGGAACAAGTAAGACCCCGACGGCTGAGCTCAAGCCGTTTCGAGTCCAGAATTAGCCGTCGAAACGGCTTGAGCTCAGCCGTCGGGGTCTTACTTGTTCCTATTACCCACTCTACTACCCTAAGTATTGAGTACTTTGGTGCGTTATGGTCCACCTGGTTCCTTATCACATTTCCTTCGTTATATATATATATATATATATATATATATATATGAATATTTGAGAAGTATACACACAAACATGCGCATGTACATATATGCATATATATATTTATATCTATATAAATATATTTATATATATGTATGAATATTTCAAAAGTATACACACACGCACATACATACATACATACATACATACATACATACATACATACATACATACACATGCATACATACATACACACATGCATACATAAAAATACACGCATGCATACATACACACACATTTTGACAGATATATATATGTTTATATATATATATGCTTATATATATACGTTTATATATATATATATATATATACACGAGAGGTGGGTTCTCTCAGTCTGTTGTTTCTGTCTTATCAATATTTGTAATCTTGTCAACCGACCATTTTGTCTTTTGTCAACGTGAAAATTATTTTGTCACAGAATTAAGTGGAACGCGAATAACTGATATATATATATATATATATATATATATACAAACATATAGGAATATATATAAATATAAATGTATGTATATATACACAAACATATAGGAATATATATAAATATAAATGTATGTATATATACACAAACATATAGGAATATATATAAATATAAATGTATGTATATATACACAAACATATAGGAATATATATACATATACATATTGGAATATATATATATACACAAAGACATATATATGTATGTATATGTATATCTATATATATACATGTGTGTGTATATATAAACATGTATGTATACAGATTATTATCTCGAAATTTGGATAATGAAGAGTGGTAAAAAAAAAATGAAGTTGAAAATTACATCGACTGTATAGGAAAAAATATATATGTATGTATGTGTGTATGTATATCTTTGTGTAAATATATTTATATATATATATCATTTTGATAGTTTTATATATATATATATATATATATATATATCATTTAGACAGTTTTAAATATATATATATATATATATATCATTTAGACAGTTTTAAATATATATATATATATATATCATTTAGACAGTTTTAAATATATATATATATATATATATATCATTTAGACAGTTTTATATATATATATATATATATATATATATATATATATATATATATCATTTAGACAGTTTTATATATATATATATATATATATCATTTAGACAGTTTTATATATATATATATATATATATATATATATATATATATATATATATTTACATATATATAATTCTCTAAATGATATATATATGTATATAAAGGTATACATACACACATATATACGTTTGAGAGAAAAGAGTACTCAATACTAAAGCAGAGTTTAAATATTAATATATTTTGGTTATCTAGTGAATGCTGTTACTCGGTGTTACTTGGAGTTTCACCAGCTCATAGACAGGATTTTCAAACATGATAGCGATGTTCTTTGACAAATATGTCACTGGTTCTATCTAATATCTTATCTCATCACCCTGTGTATGCCCAGGTGAAGCCCAATGAGTTGGGGAGGGAGAAAGGCCAAGAAATAAGGAAAAATATGGCAGAAGAATCGATCCCAGTACAGGGAAAATTAATCTGTGAAGGAATTTGAACTGAAACGTGAGAGAAGCCAAGATGAATATTGGAAATCGACTTTGAACTCGCTGGCTTGAATCAAGACATACGATGTATTTTTATTTTTTCAGGATCGATCGACTTTCGTCAAATCGGACCTAGGAAACAATGTTTCCGTTGGTCTTTCCAGTTGCTAATACTATCTATCGGTCGCAACTCCAGGTAGAAGGAGCAATGTGAAATAAAGTGTCTTGCTCAAGGACAT
>CAXHJY010001202.1:5000-17500 GCA_964016885.1 Eledone cirrhosa
ATAGTATGAAATATAGTTATACTGATATATAGGTATACGTAAATATAGATTATCGTAGCGTGTAGTTTGCTCGTTAATTCGTAACCGTAAACATTTAACTACTTACAGCATAGAATTAAAGTTACATTGTAGAATAACTAAATTTAGTAAGCGCCATAATGAATATCATCATCGTCTTATCTTCCATCTCTTTTCTACTTTTGTCTCTTCTGTTCTTCCATTCCTCTTATTCCATCTCTAACTTCTGTATCTTCTTTACTTTCTCTTCTTTACTACTCCAGCTACAATAACGGATGTGCCACATTATACCGTTAATTACCGGATTTATGTGGCATTGTTCCATGATTATCTCTTCCAAAGATAGCTAATATTACCTCGAGTTGTTGTTGCTCACACGAATACTCACTGCAACACTTGTTGGAGTTTTACACCATCAACCTTCCGCAAACCTCAAGTAGCACTAAAACGTTGTTTTGTACAGGATTTCTCAGCCGTAGTCTCATGCTAGACGAAGGGTAGAAGATATCACTATCAGTAAATTAAATCAATCCCAGTACTTAGTAGTGGTAGCAGCAACAGTAGCAATAGTAGTAGTAGTGGTGGTAGTAGTAGTAGCAGCAGCAGCAGTAGTATGAGAAAGAAGAGGGGGTAGAAAATATGTTGCTCTTAATTCTTTTTCTAACATGGTACAACGCCACAAATTTAATTGGAGATCAAATTAGTCGATTGAGCCGACTCTAGTACTTCACTATTATTTTATACTATCGACCCTGGAAGGAAAGATAAAAGGCAAATTCGACCTAGACGAGATTTGAACCAAAAAACGTAGAGAGACGGATCTAACGATTTCGCCACAACATTATCTTATAATTTCTAATGTTTACAAACTAACCGCTGCTCTTACGTATGTTTTCTTGTTCTTAATTTCTGTAATAAAATCACGTCGTAACTTATTAGCAATTTTAACGTCGTGAGTGAATAATAATATTATTATTATATTATTAATATTCAGTTCGTTTGCAAGCAAACAGCCTCATAACGCATGTCGAATATTTTCTATCTGCTACCACTGGAGCAAAAGGATGACGTCATTCATCTAGAAAACACACGTGGTGTTATGAGACTGATGGCTTGCAAACGAACCGAATATTAATAATTGTTTCTACTACTGGCACAAGGCCAGCAATTATCCAGTACATTACTGGTATTCATAATACTAGCAGAAAACCACCCGCCGGGTGGTTTTCTGCTAGTATGTGTAGTATGTATAGTATGTGTAGTGTAATATGTGTTTTATGCTAGCATGTGTAGTGTGCATATTGATGTTATATGCATGTAGATATGATACGTCAAATAAAATCGTAATTGAGAACATGAACAGAAATTGAAGAGAGACTGTGTTACAGTGTCTTCTGTAATCGGTGAAGTAATCCATGATACATTTAAAAAAGACGATATTATATATAAACTGCATTACGGTGAAATTTTATGAAAACGAAAAAGGAGAAAATTAGCGATGTGATATAGCGTCCATTATATCACAACCGGAAGTATTGACATTGAAAATTTTAAAAGAAGTGAATCTTGAAATAACAATCATTATATATAAAATTATTTATATTTAATCAAGAGTTACGAAATTTAGTACATAAATTATGTAATATTCATTCATTATTTATTCAAAGTAAGCGGTGTATTGGCAGTATCGGTAGAGCGTCAGCATAGAGTTACAGCCCTTTATGACCCGAGTTCAAATCCCGCCGAGGTTAATTTTGCCTTTCATCCTTACGGGGTCGATAAAATAAAGTACCAGTCACGCACTGGGGTCGATTTAATCGACTTTCCCTTCTCCCAAAATTGCTGGCCTTGTGCCTATATAAGAAACCATTATTTATTGAAAGTAATCCAACTTATTTTACAAACGGGGTAAAAAAATATATTCAGGACGCAGTCCCGCACTCCTCCTTTTATTATAGTTATATGATTATTATATTATTATTATTCACTCACGAATACATTTAGGTATCCGCCATGTTAGAGCAAAAACAAATTTTGTTTCTGTTTATTTATGATGCCCATACGAGAGTCAATTGTAACGAGCAGATTCTGGCCGCAAACGCGTAGAATCTCAAAGCCAGCCCCTAGTACAGACAGAGATCAGCTTTTACAGGCAGAAGGAAATATAGGAAAATACATTATTTCCTGTACATCCGATTTTATATGGCGTTGAACAACTGAGAATACAAAAGACCACCCCCTTAGAGTGGACGCCAGTGCATCACAAGGTTAACTAACACAATCCGCTGCTACTGCTGGTCCTGTGTGGACTGGATAACACAAAATGAAATGTTTTGCTCAATGACACAATTCACTTCCCGGTCCGGGAATCAGACGTTACGATCACACGATTAATACCCTAGCAACTAGACCACACACCTTCAATATATGTAAAAGGCTGTATAGAAATCCTAGTAAAATATTAGTATATATGTAGGTAGCTGGTGGTGTGTTTGGCAGCTTAATTAGTTATTTGTCCCGGCTCTCTGCGCCCTAACTTTAAATTCCGCCGCGGTTCGATTTATCTTTTATCATTTCGGAGTCAATAAAGGATGAACTAGTCCAGTGCACGTGCAGATCCCTTCTCTCCAGCTGTTACATCTTAATTATTTCCTGAGACCAAGAAAGAGATGTTCGAGAGAGAGAGAGAGAGAGAGTGTGTGTGTACGTGTGTATGCTTGCGAGAGTACCTGTGAAAGCATATTAATGGTTTCTCATTTAGGCACAAGGCCAACAATTTGGGGGAAGGGGAAAGTCGATTAAATCGACCCCAGTGCGTTACTGGTACTTTATTTTAGCGACCCCCGTAAGGATGAAAGGCAAAGCTAACCTAGGCAGGATTTGAACTCAGAACGTAAAGGGCCATAACTCTATACTGCAAAGCATGGTGTTTGACGCTCTACCGATACTGCCAATATACCGCCCTGTGAAAACATATTAATACTACCAAATCATACACAATAGCGAGTGACGGCTGTAGATTATTTTTTTCTTTCACTGATGTTACCCAATCAAAATGTATATGTCATTCATGAATATACTTCGTTTATTGAGCGGAGCTTATTAAAGTTGCAACGAGGCAAGTGTTGGTGATGTTTGCATTATCTATCGGCCAGCAATAGCACTTGTATTTAATAGACGTGTCAGAGCCAAATATATAAGAAGAGAATATTAAATCAACATATATATATATATATATATATATATATATATATATATATATATATATATAAACCTACATGAAAGTCGTAACTTTGTTGGCACTGTATTATTGACCTTGTTAAACTGCCCGCACGTACATATAAGCAGCATGATATTGATGTCGACATCTAATATTCTGTCTAGTTGCAATTAATTACATTACTAAAATTAACTAGCGAAAAGTCTAATTTATTTCTGTTATAGCCATTCAATAAATAAACAATTAGTAGTCTGTCAGGCGATTAGTCTGTCTTGCTGTCTGTCTAACAGGTTATCTCTCTCACCACAGCACTCAATTTCTCTATCCCTATACATTTCTTTATTAACTCTCTCTCTCTCTCTCTCTCTCTCTCTCTCTCTCATACATACATATATATATATATATATATATATGCACACATTGGGGGGGGGGGGTATGTCTGTGTGCTTGCGTTTATGCATATATGTATATACACACACACACATATATAATTTTTTCTAGTTTTGGCACAAGGCCAGCAAATTACCCAGTACATTACTGGTACTTTATTTTATCGAGCCCCGTAAGGATGAAAGGCAAAGTGAACCTCGGTGGGATTTGAACTCAGACTGTAAAGGGACGTAACTGTGCTGGAAAGCATGGCGTCCATAATGATGAAATATATGGAGAATAGAAATGGCTGTGTAGTTGCTATTTAAGGTAACTTAAAATATAGTAGGAAAACGAAGAAAGCAAGAACAGGAGGGGGGGGGGGGTCCTCATCAGATGTCTACTGGGGTTCTAGGATATTTCTACGCTTTAAAGACAAGATACCACTTCAGCCCAGGGCGTCAATAACTGGATAAGTTATTGGGAAAACGAAGGAAGGAGGGAAGGAAAGCAAAGGAGAAGAAAAGAGAAACAATAACAAAACAGCGAAAAAAAAAAAAAAAATATATATATATATATATATATGCAAAATTTCTATTTCTGCCATCGCTTCATCGTTCACGAAGGCAGAAGCTGTAGCATAAAGCGGAGAAGTGACAATTTTCCGGCAGCAGCCTTACCTCCATTAATCAAAATTGTTAGAGAAACTGGTGAAATGGCGATCGCACGTCGCCAAATGGTCAATGAGAAGTAAAAGAACTACAGAAGACACAATGACTTCCACTCGATATCTAAATATGTATGTGTATGTGCGTGTGTGTGTGTATACGTATATTTGTATGTGTGTGTGCGTGTGTTTGTTAATTTGGAGCTAAACAACACTATCCACCCAAGTAAAAGCTAGAGCATCTACGTGGTTACTATATCTGCTACAAATAGCAACTATATATAATGCAGTTTACACCAATAATCTTACATTCGCTATTCGATAATGTTATCGTCACAGCTGGAACACCTTTCAACATAGATCTGCATGATCAGGGCTTAGCTAAGGGTAATCAACTCTATCCACTTAAATACATAATTGCAGTTGTTTTCCCCCACTGTGTATGTGATGTGTATTTGTGCAGCTATGTATCTAACACATTTCTCGTCTCTTTGCTTCTATATTTTCTATGCTCCCTTTTATTTTCTATATTACTATCTCTCTATCAGCTTACAGGTTCATAAAGCATGACGTTAAATAATAAAATAGAATTAATTCCTCGAGTTTTATGCAAACCTATGCAGTGTGTACCCACCACCCCCAGCTATCACCCTGCCCCACCACCCTTAGCCAGCTTCTCGCCTTCCACTCTTCCTATACAAAAAAAATGGAAAACGAATTGCAAAGTAAATTGAAATTTCCTATCGTTGATATCAAAAATGCCTTTGCTAATAATCCATAGATGAAAAATATATTAATAATTCGAATAAATTTAAGAAAAGTGATGAAATTTTTACTGAAAAATCTCGATTTGGAATGAAAATTAAACATCCAACCTTAAATAAGTTATTACTTTATTATTATTTTTTTTTCATACTTTTAGAAGTACGATGTATCATTAACATCACCATCATCGCCCTCATCAGCATTATTATGTTATTCACCATAATCATAACCATCGTCGTCATCACTATCGCCATAATAGTTTCTAAATTAGGCACAAGACCAGTAATTATAGGAGAAGAGGAAAGCCGATTATATCGTCCCATCATTGAACTGGTATTCTATTTTATCAACTCTGGAATGATGAAAAGCAAAGCTAACCTCGGCGAGATTTGAACACACATAGTAAAAAGTCGTAACTATATACGGCAAAGCATTTTGTCTAGCAATACTGCCAATCCACAGCACTCGCCACCGCCATAGTAATAAAAGAACATTTATGCGGTCACTGGACCTGTTGAAAACAGCAGCCATATTTTGTCTAATCACAACCTCCAGTCTTATTTTTTTTAATTAAACGATTTATTTGTAGAATGTAGTTCCTGATAAACAAAAAGAAGAGATGGTCACGACTGTATTGCCTTCTGATCACAGAACTACTCGTGATTCATACTATAATCATTGAACTTATTACTCCTGGTGGATTCGTAGGGGTTCCATCATACAGCGTGTCGTGGGCATTAGAAACCTGGCGATGCTCATCCACCTTCAGGTTTTACCAGAACCGATTTCTTCCAGAGACAAAAAGAGAAGGAGAGAAGGAAGAATCAACCCCACTATTGGACTGGTGCTTTATCACTACCGAAAGGATGTTAAGAGTGCAGAGAGCCTGAATGAACACCGCTAAGCATTCTATCCAACGCCTCAACGATTTTGCCGCTTAACACCATAATAAAAAAATTTTTAGTAGGGACAAGACCAGCAATTTTGGAACAGAGGAATGTTGGTTAAATCGACCCCAGTACTAGATTGATATTTTATTTTATCGACCCTGGAAATATGAAAGGCAAATTTGACTGCGGAAGGATTTGAATTGAATAGAGAACGCAAAGAGCCGGAAGAAATATCACAAATCACTTCGCCCGACCGACATCTTAACTCTGCCAATCCACCACCCTTTAATATCATAATAATTGTTTCTACTTTTTGGCACAAGGCCAGCAATTACCAAGTGCATTACTGGTACTTTATTTTATCGACCCCGTAAGGATGAAAGGCAAAGTCAACCTCGGCGGATATCATAATAATTGTTTCTACTTTTGGCTCAAGGCCATCAATTACCCAGTACATTACTGGTACTTTATTTTATCGACCCCGTAAGGATGAAAGGCAAAGTTAACCTCGGCGGGATTTGAACTCAGACCGTAAAGGGATGTAACTGTGCTGGAAAGCATGGCGTCCGACCCTCTACCGATAATTGTTTCTACTTTAGGCACAAGGCCAGCAATTACCCAGTGCATTACTGATACTTTATTTTATCGACCCCGTAAGGATGAAAGGCAAAGTCAACCTCGGCGGGATTTGAACTCAGATCGTAAAGGGACGTAACTATGCTGCTAAGCATGGCGTCCGACCCTCTACCGATACTGCCAATCCACCCCGATAATGATTACTAATTTAAGTAAAAGACCATCAATTTAGAGGTGAACTGGCTGTCCATTAAATCTACCTGTGTACAGTAACGTAGAGTGCAGGAAATAAAGAAGAAAGAATATAAATAGAGTATAGATATGCTGTATCCGTGTTAGTGGAGGTAATTCAGCTCTGAGTTAAATAAGTATTTCATATTCCAATCAGTTGTATTGTCATGGTAATTAAATACAATTATCATTGTAGATTAGAAAAATTTAGGGCAATCCTCCCGATAATTTATTTCTTGCTAAGACAAGCAAATCATGATAAAAAATAAAATAATAACAATAAAGTTAATATTACGAGTTCAAATTCTAGTAAATGCTATTTTATAAATTAATAGGTTTATAGGATTTTCCTAGATATAAAAGATTATCGAAGGTAAAAAATAATCATAAATGTCACGCCGATGATTGAAAAGATTACTTTGCGTGTGAATCTCTTCTGAGGTGTTTGATCTTTCTTACTGTAAATGTAGGAAAAAAACTTGGGTTATTGGGCTTATCTATTAGGACTGTAAGCTACTATTAATCATTGTTTGTTTGAGTGGGCAGGTTTTGGTGTGCTTTTCTGGATCTACTTTTGTCAAAGCTGCATTGTTTGTAATTATAACGAACGCTCTCGTTCAATTACGCCGTGTGGGAGAAAACTCTCTAGTGTGTAGTACCCCAGGCGCAAGTTGCATTGTGGTCACAGCGGGCAAAATGAAGAAAGCATTATTCCGGAGTATAGCAAGAGAGGCACGTTGAAATAGCCATTTCAGCTCGCAAGGCTCACAGATGTGGGACTTACCGCCACAGAACGGAGAGATCGTGATATCATCTGGTTTTTGTCGTCCTCTCGGTCCAACCACACCGGTTCAATCTGCAAAGCGAAGCCAGCAGTCTTCAGGCATTGCTTGATTATATTTCAGATTGCTGCATCAATTTCAAGGCATAATTCCGAGGTAGCTTTGCTGTTTACGTTGACTTACGAACTGACAACAGTATGAGAAAGTCATCTAACTGACAGTGTTTTTTAAGCTGCACCTAGTAATAAATAATTTATCGACTAGAATTTAGAATAATATATTATTTTAAGTATCGAGCTTGTGTGTTTTAATATCCTTTCCTAATCTTACATTCTAGATATTACACATATATGTCGTCTAGTTAAAATTATATATCTTCATGATCATTTCTAACATTACTAAATACAATATGGTATTGTGATATTACTAACACTACATACACCACTGTCATATTATTATGACTTATTACTCATCTATATGTTATGCTCATATGCCATTAGGGGCATAAACTGATAGCTGCAGTGTTGTGTTAACGTTTATAAAGTTGTAGGTTTAATTCCCAAACCGGGCGATACGTTTTATTCTTCAGCAAGGCACTTCGTTCCATGCTGTTCTAGTTCAATCGAGTAAACATTAATACCAATGGTAGCTGAGACTTAACGCTGCGATGAACTAGCTTCCTGTCTAAGGGAGGAGTCGTGTACTCTCAATCCCTTAATGTCCGGGCTTCGTCCAACATGTGCAAGTGTGGAAAAATAGACGAAACACGAGAATTCTTATATTCGTTCTTATTTAGTACTACACGGCTAAACACGACTATCTAACTATCTTCGGTATTTAAAGAAAATAACTATGAATCTACGCTAAAACAAATAAGTACATATATTTTCACTTCACTGATCCCTTATCTCATAACAAACCTTAATGTAATTGTAGAAGAACCGACGTGACTAATTGCATGCATTTTAAACTTGGCGGTGCCCATGCCTCTTCAGGTTTGGCTACAGCCGATTTGACTGCTATTTGCTTAACCTTAAAGGATGGAAAGCAAAGTTGGCCACACTGTGATTTGAACTGAGAGTTCAGAAAGCCGCTGGAATGAATACCTCACAGCATTCTATCTGGCACCTACTTTTCTTCTAAGCCGAACGTCTGTTTGCAAGAGATTACTCTGAAGAGTTATTCTCTATTTCTGTGGTTCACCCTTAACTCGTGAACAGAGTGATGATGAGCACAGTTTCGTCTGCTAAGCACAGAACTGAAACTCTGAACTGGTGATAGTGAATTTTAGATTTAAAATTAATGCATTTCATTAATCTCTGTTACGATATTACCTAACGCTAATATTTCAATCTTGTCATATGATAGCTTACTTTATAGGGCTAGTTTGTCTTACTTACTGAAGGACATATCATTATTTTCTACGTGTCAGAATCTGCTGCTATGCTAATAAACATAACACCGAAATAAATTACTATTTTCCAAGAAATCTATGTCACTGCACTAAATGTATTCCTGTAGTCAGCATATTATCAGAGCTGCTTAGGAAAATGTCGTTAAGAATTCAAGGTTTGCTAAATTTCTAATTGATTTACGACTGACATCTAAAGTGGTTGTATTTCTCTGTAGTTGTGATTAGTATTAGAATTTATTTCATTATCTTTGAAATCATCCACAGAATACGCAATAATTTGGTAAATTTTCATTTCTCTTAATCTCTAACTCAAGGCTTCTGTTTCTGTTTTAAATTTGAGTTATTAAAGATTTTTTATTAAACGTGTGCAAAAGCAAAAACAATTTTCAATTGGAATTTTTTTGCCATGAAGTGTTTACACATATAAATAACCGCCGGCATGGTCGTATGCTTAGGTAATTCGTTTTGCAACAACTCATTGGCAAGTATCTCCAATAGCTTTGGGTTGTGAATTAAATTTGCCTATTTACATTTGCACCCGTGAAAACTAATATTGTTTTGTTTTCTAACTTAACAGTTCGACAGAGATCGATAAAATATGTATCAGTCTGAAATAAATACTGAGGTTGATTTAATTGACTAAAAGTCATTGTAGGTCGTCAACCAGAAGAGTCGTAAATTTATAACTTAAACCCATAAAAGCATAAATAAATTATGTTTCCTGGACCCAGGAATCAATTGAGAATCAAATATTTAGCTCCAGTTCAATCATGTAAAGGAAATAAGAGACAGGTCTAACGCAGGGTAGGAAATGGTACATCGCAGGTGATATTCTTAGATGATCTGGTATACCATCAGGATATAAGACTTAGTCTTAACTATATCTAACGCTGCAGTGACTTCATCAAGAAAGGTCTGGATTCCTTGTTTGGTCCACAAACTTGCACCACCCACAGAGACCTATCTGTCAGCCTAAGCTTCAAAGAGGCAAATACTCCCTCCTAATGGGATCCAGCCCATAACACATTCTTACAGTTGGGGGCTTGTGAGTATCTCCACTCCCACCTGTGCAGTAATTTCTGACGCCACACCTGAATAGTGGAGTTGCCATCTTCCATCCAAATCTTCAGTATCAGAGCCACAGAACTTTGTTGAGGAAACTCCGACTATATCTAGCCGGTAATATCTCAATTACTTCCTGCTCCTTTACCCGTAAAGGTTGTGACTCGTTCTCTAGCAGAACAGCTCTGCCGAGACTTCAATGCACATGTTGGCACGGATCACCTGACATGAAAATGAGTGATTGAAAGAGACGGCGACCCCGATCTAAATACGGGAGGTCTTATTAGACTTCTGTTCTAGCAATGGGCTCTCTATTATAAACACCTTCTTCCAGCACAGAGACATCCATAACTATACATGGTAAAAGGTGAATCCTTTGAATGGACAGAGAGCAATAATCAATTTTGTTATTATCTCTCATCTCTTCGATTCGTGTTAGAAGAGGGGATGAGCTGTCAACTGATCACCATCTAGTTATCTGCAGCTTGAGACTATCTAAAACCAAAGAGGCCCACAAAACTGGCAAGTCCACGGCGACCAACAGGATAAAGTGGAAAGCGTTGGTGGATGAGGAATTCAGGGCCAGGTGTGCAGATACTATTGTATCCAAATTCAGAGAACATCCTGAGCAAACTGATGACGTTGAGACAGAGTGGAGATTGTTCAGCTCAGCAATTTCTTCTTCAGCTGTTAAATGCTGTGGGCGAAAGGTTTGGCGCCAGGAGGACCCCTTGGTTCAATCAAGAAATCAACGATGCCATCCGAGCAAAGAAGGAGGCCTACAAATCTTGGCCAGGAAATAAGTCCTCCTTCTTGCAGTTACGGTACATGTAGGCACGAAGAATCACAGAAGAGGCAATAAAGGCTTCCTAATGGAGCGGCTCCCCGATCTTCGAGATACACACCCTATCTAGTAATGTTACTCCAGAGACATTTTAGTGATGTATTATAGCTGTGACTCCTGTAATTTGAACTCTGAGTGCAAAGATCCGGAACAAATCCCACTAAGTATTTCGTCCAACGCTCTAAGGATTCTGTCAATTCATTATCATAGTCTGAATTCGTGTACAGATATTTTTGCATACACAATAACAAAATATAAACAAACGTATTTATTTCACGAGGCTCGATAAGGATAAATATATATCAAATATATAAGAACCCTAGAGCAAATCCCGAGCAACGCCGGGCCATTCTGCTAGTCAACTCTAAAAGAATGAAAGGCGCAACGTAAGACGTTTCGTCTGTCACGATAACACTTCGACTATTCGCTGCCTATAGCGTGTGTGAATGACGGGAGATTTAGGTGTTATTTCTGTCAGGTTGAGCGGCCACTTAGAGAAAGACGGTGGAGCCTATTTTGTAGCAAGTTTTAATGTTTAAGTGGGTAACGACCTATGGGAGAGGATTTGTTCTGGGAAAAACAATGAAACTTTACTTTTACAAATACTTAGTTATATAAATGATATTAAACTGTTCTAGTCATCATTTGAACCCTGCTACGTATGCGGTTTTCAACATTCACACGGAAATCACTGATAAATTATACTAGTCAATTAAGCCTAAAAAATAAATGCAATAAACTATTTGCTATTAAACAATTCCTACCTTACATTTTTCTCTTCATTTACCTCCAATAATCCATTTCCGTATGTCAAAATTTCCAGCTGTTATCTGTAATACTATTACACAAATATTTTTCCCAATAGTGATACAAATACATAGTCAGTTTCATTTTTTTTTCTTCAAAATTTGTTTGTATTGTGTATTTAGCCTCTGAGTCATTGTCCTTTGGTGATTTTGGTTTTCTTGGCAGATAACATACATGTGGTTTCTAGTGGCATGAAGGATTGTGTCTTAAATGCTGACCACCAATTTTGAAACATTATCGAGGTGGTTTCAACAGCTGTGGCGCCTCAAGACCCCAACTTATTTTCTCAAATCTGTAAAAATTTGTTTGCCTCAAATAGTTGTTTATGAGGATTTGATTTTCTCCCACCAACTTGCAATGACTTCTCGAAGGCTAAAGCAACGATGTAAACAAAATGTATTGGCCAGTTATATTCGAATATATTCTGCACCGAAATTTCGAGACGACAGGTTCAATTCAAGGTTTGAGCCGTATGTTTCATATCGGTTTACAGAGGTTTCATAAGAGGGCGTGATGGTTTTAAATTCGTATGCGAGCGAGATTTGGACCGTTCACAAAATCCTCTTACCTCACCCCACTCTGTCCTTCTTCTCTTATCCCTCCTCACTCTGATTTATTAGTCACCGTCTTTATTTTCAGGTCACTTGTTCATGGTTGTCAGATGTAATAAATAAACAGGCAAATACTGATACGAAGGAAACACATGTGTAAAAATTGTAAACGTAAAATGACCGAGTAGATGTTGTTCTGAGAAAGCAAGCCATTCTTCTTAAGTTCTAACTGATGGAAGGGGCTTTCGTCGCATTTCATAAGTGCCCACACCTACTGCATATATGTCTATATTTTTATGTGTCT
>CAXHJY010001202.1:20000-45000 GCA_964016885.1 Eledone cirrhosa
AAATAAGTCTTTCAAGACAAATATGTGTGTGTGTGTGTAATAGTAGTAAAGAGGTTCGTTGTTGTGATAATGGTCAGCAGGGATGTGTGTGCGAACCGCAGCCTGCTGACAGTTCAAATGCCTATTAAGACAAGTGTGTGTGTGTGTGTGTGTGTGTGTGTAGCAGAGTAATTCGTGGTAGAGGGATCGGTCAGTAGGAATGTGTCTGTACGTGTGTGGGGGATATTTTAACATGTTAAAAGATATTTTTCAGCTGTTGTCTTATACGGAGAAGTGTGTGTGTGTGTGTGTATATGTCTCTTTGTATGTTAATGTACGCGTGTGTATGTGTGTGTGTATATATGTGTGTGTGTGTGTGTGTGTGTGAGAGAGAATATGTGTGTGTGTGGGGGTGGACCAGTATTTTTGTGATACTGGTAAAAATGGTGTACATTATTCGATATTTTCAGTAAAAACGATTCTCTCAAGAGAACATCAAAAACCTTAATAATAAAAGGTGTGAAATGATATATAGTATTGTCATAACACCAAGGTGTGTGTGAGTGTCCAGATTGTACGTACTGCCGTATTGGAATACTTGTGTACAAATATGTATGTGCCCATCAGTGTGCAATGCATGTGTGCGTATATGTATGTGTGTCGGCACGTTTATATCTATAGACATCAAAAGGTATGCAAATTTGTGTATATGTGTGTTGTACCATAGAACATGTGTGTTTACGTATGTCATTGTGTTTATATGTCGATAGAGATGTATGTAGAATGTATGCTGATGTAGGTATGTATGTTGGCGTGTGTATGTTGTGGGTTCGTCTTAGGGAGAAGTGTTTATATATATATATATATATATAGGAAAATGTTCAAGACACCGACGGTAGAGCTCGAGCCGTTTCGACGGCTATTTCTGGGCTGAGTTTAGTCCAGAAATAGCCGTCGAAATGCCTCGTGCTCTGCCGTCGGGGTCTTGAACATTTTCCTATTACCCACTCTACTACCCTAAGTATTGAGTACTCTGGTGCGCTATGGTCCACCTGGTTCCTTACCACACTTGCTTCGTTATATATAGAGAGAGAGAGATTCGGGAACTGGTTGTTGAAACGGCAAGAGCTCAGTCGTCGGGGTCGTGACGCTTTATAATATATATACATATAACCTACACTCATGAAAATATTAGTTATATATATATTAGGCCTTATATATATATATATATATGGGGGGGTGCCTTGGGGCTGTCTCTAACAGAGGATTTCCAGATGTTCGCTAAATGTTCACTCTCTATCAACATTATCTTTGTGGTCATGTTATATACTTAACAAAGATTATATTGAACTACTACTACTACTACTACTACTACTACTACTACTACTACTACTACTACTACTACTACTTCTACTACTACTACTAACAACAACAATAGCAATCTACATTCATAACTAGCTGGATCCGTGGAAATTTGGCTGCGGTTGATAGATAGATGAGAAGGAAGAAGGAATCATTCTATATTACCTCAGCACCTAATAATTAATAACACTTCAATCATTACACTGTTCTAGCAGTATAATCATTACATGATTAGAATCATTATACTGTTTGTTATCATAATCATAATTCATACCATTAACTCAATACTTCTTTATGCACAATGTTTTAGTGATGGGTTTTCCTCTTTGTTTTCTTTGCTTATTAGTATAAATACCCTAACAAAACATCAGTTAATTTCCTATCCCTAGTGAACGCAGCCTATAACTGTGTATAACTAAACATTGGTGATGATAATGTAATCCTTATCTTATTAAATGTTTGACCTTGTGGTTTCCTAATTGTCATTCATTGAAAAAGTTAATCAATGTAAAATGTTTAGTTTGCCAGATGACAGTTAATTAAAATAAAACGAATGCGTTAAATAATTGACTATCTAAAACAAACAACAATTTAGTTCAATAAAAAAGAACTATAGTCTTCGTTTTCCCCTCTTTACCAGAAACATTACCATTCTGGACACCTACATCCACCACTATCACTACCGATAGCGCCACCACTGTAACAACTACTATAATCCTCAGCATATCACATGGTTATTTGTGTACGTGCGATTATGCGTCTGTATGTAACATTTTCATATTTCTGCCTCTCACCGTAACCACTTTCCCTCCGATTAACACCGCCCTCACTCTCTCTCTCTCTCTCTCTCTCTCTCTTTACTTTATTCTCCAACCGGCTTAATATACGTATGCACATAAACGGTGTGTACATCCCAACGGAAATGAATATCTAATTGTTTCTACTTTTGGCACAAGGCCAGCAATTATCCCAGTGCATAACTGGTACTTTATTTTATCGTAATAATGAAAGGCAAAGTTAACCTAGGCGGGATTTGAACTCAGATCATAAAGGGCCGTAACTCGATGCTGCAAAGCATGGCGTCCGACCTTCTACCGTTACGGATAAAGTACGGCTAGAGGCAGAAAAACATGGACAAAGACGTTTGCAAGAAATCGAACCACGGCTGTTTCTGCATTCAACAGTACGATTCAACGTTCTTGGCTTAGTCCATCTTCAAATTTCATTTTCAGCACACCCCCTCATATCTACGAGGGGATTTTGAAAGGTTTTCGTAATAACAAAAAAACTTCGATAAAAACATTATTTTAGCAAACCTAATTTTCAATTTAACGTTCTTTTCAGTTTAAAGAAAGAGTGACACAGATTGGAAAGAGACGGAGAAATATTTCGTTCCGCAGACCCAGAAGGCTGAGCATTGAAACGATACCAGGTAAAAGACTTTTAACTTATCATTTCGAAATTGGTGCTCCAGTGTGGCCATAGCCGGAATGGGTGTAACAAACTGAAGAAGAACTAAATTATTTAGTACACTTCTAACCTTATTCAAAAATATTGCTGTGGTTCAACAGCAAAGTTTATATATTTAATATGAGCAGGCACGGCAGTGTGGTGATGGAGTTCGCTTCAAAACTACATGGTTTCGAGTTCAGCCTTACCCCTGCATAGCACATTGGGCAAGTGTTTTCTACAATAACATGTGATTGACCAATATCTTTTGAGTCAAATTTGATATAGAAATATAGATAGAAAATAAATAATTATTAAAAACAGACATTGTTATCGATTCTATTCATACTATCCCACAATTCTTTCTCCTTTATGGCCATATCAGTGGAACGGAGTATCAATGGCTGGGCTCGAGTTTAGTCCCGAAAGACTAACAGAAACAAAATGTCTATAACAAATAAGAAACACATATATATTTAATTGAGTGAAAATATGACTCTACCAAAGCGTAACAATATCTCTTTCGGCATTCGGCCTTCAATAGATCAGTTTTCTAGCCAAACATAAAACAGGAATGAAATATGTGTATGCGCGCGCGCGTGTGTGTGTGTGTGTGTGTGTGTGTGTGTGTGCGAGTGTAGTGTGTCTATGTGTGTTTATGTGTAGTAGGTCTATGAGTAGTATGTCTAGTATGTCTATGTGTATATGAGTGTATATACATGTATACCTGTATGTGTATTTATATGTGTATATATGGTATATATGCATGTTTCTATGTGTTATGTATGCATGTATATGTGTAAATGCGTCAGGGTGTGCTATGTGTGTGTGTGTGTGTGTGTGTGTGTGTATGTGTTATATGTGTGAGTTTATATCCGTGTGTTTATATATGTGTGTACTCGTATATTTATGTGTGTATGGTTATATGTGTCCATGTCTTTGTTTGTGTGTGTTTATATGTGTGTATGTACATGTATATAAGAGTGACTGTATGTGTATATATCTATATAAATTGATATCTGTGTATGTTTATACACGTCTGCGTACGCACGTTTATATGTATATATATATATATATATGCGTGTGTGTGTATATAGGAGAGCACACATGCGTGTATTGGTTGTGATTTATTGAATATATCACAAAGAATCTGAAGAAAAAAAACTAATAAAAAATACAATAAATAAACAGAAAAGAAATAAATAACGTAGGTATCGATATAGATTTATTGTGTAACGGGAGAATTTATTGCTAAGAAATCATTCTGTGTAACAGAATATCTTCTTCGAATGAAGTCTACATACCTATCAGACGGAAACTAAATAAAGATTTTTCAAATACACGTGGAATACGTAATCATATAAGACCGGGGAGGTGGGGAGAGAACAGATCGATCTCTAACTGCTGACGAGGCAAATCTAAAGTTATTTTGTTTGTTTATTTTTAATCTATTGTTCGTTCGATATATTTTCTTATCGCGCGCTACCTATGTATCGCATCTATTGCGTGTTACCAGTATTGGTGTTGTTGCTGTTATTGTTATTATTATTTGTATGTGGATTATTTGGTTCGGTTTCGATGATGTGTATTCAGGTTTTCGATAATCAACTGAATCGCCTGCTCATTGAATTGACGTGTAAATGTCTGAGTATTTCACTAGCACGTGTAGTCTTTACGTAATCCTCAAGCTGAATCAGCATAACACTGTGTTAAAACAATGGACTTCCGTAGAGTTTCCGTCAAGAAAATTCCATTCATAAAGCTTGTGTCAACCTGAGGTTATGATTAAAAACATTTGCCAAAGATAAAACACAGTGGGATCGAACTGGGTATCTCATAATTGGGAAGTGAACTTCTTAATCATTCGGTCATGCAGTGTCCACACACACGTGGGCACGCGCGTATATCTGTGTGGGAGAGAGAAAGAGAGTTGGGGAGAGAGAAGGAGAAAGGATTAGCCATAACAAGACGCGCGTACAAGTTCTAATAATGGAGAATATGTGCTTTTGCCGATAAATTTTACGAAACTGGCAGTTCTTAGTGCATTATACATACCATGTATATATATATATATATATATATATATATATATATATATATATATATATATATATATATATATATATATTTTAATCCTTTTACTAAGTCTGCCTAAATCGGACTTCGTAGGGTTAATAAGCCGAATAGAGGGGTTGTTCGGAAAATTGGATTTGTGATCCTTCAGGGTAAAGTGGGGAGAAATAGGGTCCAGAAGATCCCGTTAAGGGTGAAAGCAGCGATTCTTTGCTTAAACTTTAATCTGTTATTTTAATAAATATATATATATATATATATATGTGTGTGTGTGTGTTTATTGGTTGATATTACTTTTTTCTGGCATTGCCCAAAATGGGATCGAAATTACGACGAGCGTTGTATTAGTGAAATATGCTTCTTCATTGACCACACTCAGCAATACTCTGTCCAAGTAATAAAACATGAAAATTTAGCTTCAGAACTAGAGATCCCGCGTTCAATCCTATTTTGTTGACCGATACTCTGTCAGTGAAATTCCGTAAAGAAGAACTGTTTGGAAATTCATCAGAAAGATTGTACCCGTAATAGCAACAAGATCAATGTCTCACAGAATTACATTACGAGTACACGTGTCTGTTGAATGCTCAGCTATTCGCACGTTAATTTCACTATGAGATTGTTCCGTTGATTGAACAATTGGAACAACCAACAATCATCGTGGCTGCCGACGGAGGTCCATTCTAAACCATACATTCAGCCACATCTTGCTATCTCACGCTGAAAATAGTTCGACACCAATCTAATATACATAAAAAAATTGATGACCGTGTAAATATGAGTTGAACAAATTATGTAAATTCTTTCTGCCTAAACCCAGCTATATAGATCGACTTGCAGGCATAACCAATTTGAGCGAGTGTTTGTAGCTCGGTTAGTCTTGGCTGTCTTGGGCAATCTAATAAATCTAACGAGAAATCTAATAAATACATTCTCTATAAATAAAAATGGCCATTTCATTTTTTCTCGTTATACTCGCATACTCTTCTCTCTCTCTCTCTCTCTCTATATATATATATATATATATATATATATATATATATATATATATATTTATCCACTTACACACCCACGGATATGATGTATACAAATATATATATATATTATATATATGTGTCTGTGTGTGGGTGTGTGTGTCCATCTATCGATCAATTTATCTGCATTTCTTTCTACCAATTTGTATATTTAGCTTTATAACTATTGATTTCTTCCCACGTATTACTACTCTATGTTGTTGTTGTTGGTGGTGGTGTAGGCGGTGGTGGTGGTGGTGGTGGTGATGGTACAGTTTATATTAGTACTGTTACATAGCTTCAAGTGAGCCCTAAACTGTATGATCATAAGCATTACATGGATTAATATAAAGGTGCGCTACTAAACACCAAGAACCTACCGAATCTGACAATCTAAAATAATAATAATTGTTTCTACTTTAGGCACAAGGCCAGCAATTACCCAGTTCATTACTGGTACTTTATTTTATCGACCCCGTAAGGATGAAAGGCAAAGTCAACCTCGGCGGGATTTGAACTCAGATCGTAAAGGGATGTAGCTATGCTGGAAAGCATGGCGTCCGACCCTCTACCGATACTGCCAATCCAATAATAATGTTGATCCGGAACCAATCAGAAGCGATTGGTTTCTGATTAAGGCTTAAGGCCAACAATTTTGGGAGAGGGGAAAGTTGATTAAATCAACACCAGTGCGTTGCTGGTGCTTTATTTTATCGACCCCGTAAGGATGAAAGGCAAAGTTGATAGTAACAATTTTGCAGACGATACACAAGTATGACCGCAATCCAATGCGTGGAAATAATGAAATTGTGCGTAGGTAAGTATATATATGTATATGGGCGGTGGAAGTATTTCGGAATTGGGGGAACCAAATTTGGTCAATTTAGTTGTAGTGAATAGTTTAGCTGTTATTATCAAATATGAACCAAAATATAAAAAACTTCGGGATATATACAGTATATATATATATATATATATATATATATATATATACGTAGATAAATCTACCAAAATATACGTCTGATGACGGCATGTATATGTGAAGATATGTATATTTTCTCTGATAATTTGTAATATTTTTACATAGATCTTAAACATAATATACATACCAACACACATATACATCCCGGAAACGATCGTAAAATGATGAATTTGTTGATATAAGGAACTTGTTCTTTGTTTTTATTTCATTGTTTTTATTAATTTATATATATCGAAGTTTTTTTATATCTTAGTTGATATTTGATAATAACAGCTAAACTACTCACTACAACTAAATTGACCAAATTTGGTTCCCCCAATTCCGAAATGCTTCCACCGCCCATGTATATATATTATTGGTATATATATATACATGTATATATATTATTGGTATATATATATACATGGGCGGTGGAAGCATTTCGGAATTGGGGGAACCAAATTTGGTCAATTTAGTTGTAGTGAGTAGTTTAGCTGTTATTATCAAATATCAACCAAGATATAAAAAAAACTTCAATCTCGATACACATAACATGTACATAAATTCTAGCGTATATACAAATAAATGTGTGTTTTGGTAGTTCTGGGAGAAACGTATAATTATGGGGGAGCCCCCCCCCCCCCCCCCCCCAGTTCCACGGACCATGATATATATATATGTATATATAGCGTCCGAAATGTTGAGACCTTCTTGCTATTTCAAGCGTTAAACTAATATATTCCTTCTATATACTGTGCCGTTTGTTTTGTTATTTTATTATTTTTATTATTTCTGTTTACCTTTCACATAATATATGTATATATATATATATATATATATATATATATATATATATATATATATAAATATTTATTTATTATATGTAATGTTTTCATGTCTCAATCTTAAGGTATATAAATATTGAGTGTTGTCCTAACTTATTCACTGCCATGACTGAATTTTAACCATCTACATAGTCAAGGTATGTCAAGCATCATCTTATTTTATCTGATGAGGACGTACTGTTGTAAATAGCTCAGTACCTCTGAAATAATAAAATATACTTGATCACACGAATGTCTATATTTGTTAATATTTTGAATTAATATATATATATATGTTTGTGTGTGTGTGTGTGTGTGTATGGATATGTATGTATATATATGTATGTATGTATATATATGTATCTATATATATATGTATATATATGTATATATATGTATATATATAAATATAAAACTGTTGTGTGTGTGTGTGTGTGTGTGTGTGTGTGTGTGTGTGTGTGTGTGTGTCCTCATTTTTGCAAAGTCTATACAAATCCACATTCTACTCCGATTGACTTCAAACTTCCATTTATATATTCCTTGCTTTTAATTTTCAATTTTCTGTTGTTAAAGGAGTGTTAGGCGCCGTTTATCGATCTCTGTCGAGCCCTTATAATATCTGTCTGTATGTCTGGCTGTATGCATAACGAGATTCTGACGAACACGTCATTGCTGACGTATTATTTTCGTTTTATACACACACACACATATGTACATGTACATATATATACATATATATATATACATATACACACATATATACACATATACATATATATATATACAAACACATGTACACATATATAGATATACACATATACACATATATAAATATACACATAAAAATATATGTATATATATATACACACACACACACATATATATATACATACACACACACACACACACATATATATATATACATACACACACACACACACATATATATATATATATATATATATATATATATATATATATATATATGTATCTGTGTGTGTATATATATATATATACATTGTAGGTCGCTTTAACCCGTCTTTTATTATTCAAAAAACTCCTTACCAATAAACATTAACCCTTTGTGCGCCATTCATCTAACTGTAGACCAACAAATACCAAGTAAACGGAGTGTTGACAAGAGCGATGGCGAATGAATCTTCGAGGTAAGCAGTTTCCTCCCGAGCTGTTAGTTCACGCAGGATTCTCTGCTACACCTTTTCGTAATAATACCGAACAACGTACTGCTGGTCACGCCTTCCTCCAAAAGCCGTACAAAGCATCTCTCTCTCTCTCTCTCTCTCTCTCTATATATATATATATATATATATATATATATATATATATATATATATATATATATATATATATATATATATATAATTTGTTATAAGAACAGATTAAATGTTAAGCAAAGAATCGGTGCTTTCAACATTAACGGGATCTTCTGAAACTAAAAAATTTAATCTGTGAACGCAGAAGTAAATATTTCGAGAAACGTTGCAACCGAAGGAAAACAGGAAGACGATATTTTGGTTCGTGAAGACGTTCCCTGGCAAAGAACGGAAAAAAAGCGAGGATAATACGTCATGTGTTGAGAAGAATAATTTCATGGAAAGACAAGACCAAGTTTATGGTATAAATGGACTCGCTAGACTAATATTCTATTTAAAATAACCGAATGATTTCCAGCCCCGGAGTTTAAGAATGATGTAAATAAAATTGAAAACGAAAATGACAGAGGTTATTAAAATAGTAAAAGTAAATAGTGAAGATTTAGGCCAGTACATACGTATGCGCCGACGGACATACATATACATACGCACACACAAATACACACACACACACACACACACACACACACACACACACACACACACACACACACACACACACACACACACACATACAACCCCACCACCCACCCACCCCACACACACACGTGTGTGTGTGTGTAAACCTTATGCATTTCTGCAGTATTTTCACCAAACTTAAGACATAGGTTACTTATGTACTCTGGATGGTCATGGGCACTTTCATTTTTCCAGATATTGATTATAGGGCCTCCCGGCAGATAACCCCCTTCAACTGCTTCCTTGGAATCGACTGAAGCACTGCAGTTCAATACAACAAAACGTCATAACTTTTGGAGTTCGCAACCGATTTTCACAAAACTTGACACATGGGCTACGTTTGTTCTACAGATGAATGTGAACTCTCAGAATTGGCACATATTGAGTAGGGGACCCCTGGGGGTACGAACCCCCTTTTGGAAAAAGCCGATGATTTTGTAAAAGTATAGTTTTCGAAGCAGCACTGAAGTATTGACATAAATGGTATACATAACTGCTATTTAATACCCGAGCAACGGGTATTAATATATACATATAACCTGTTAGTTCCATCGTTACTTTGGTATATTATTGTGTGTTAGATTTTGCCTACCACAATGTTCGATTTGTCAAGCTATTTAAACGTATGTTATTACTCTAAGGACCTACCTTATCGAGTGCTTTGCTAACTCATCATTTCACATAAGTAGGCCGAATTTGCTTGCAAACCGCCAGAGATTCGATTTTACTAAATTTCCAATTGTATATATATGTATGTATATATATATATGTATGCATATATAAGTATATATATATATGTGTGTGTGTGTGTGTGTGTGTGTGTGTGTGTGTGTGTGTGTGTGTGTGTGTGTGTGTGTGTGTGTGTGTGTGTGTGTAAAACGAAAGACAGTCCTCCACAGCCGTTGAGATGGACTTTGACAGTTTCGACCCTTATCATTGGTATTGCTGGTCCACCCGGGGTCACACCGTCTGACACAAATCAAAGCACTATCCTATGGAGTAAGAGACGAGACAAATAGACTTATATATACAAGTGTATAGAGATATGTAAAATCCCAACTGCAGCGCCAAGCTGTTTCGGGCTGTGTGTCCAGCAAGACTTTGAAGGGTGTAGTGATATTTGTAGGGTGTGAACAAGTCACTGTTCTTGGTGGTGCTTTGGTTGAGTTTATCATAGTAATAAACTGGTCTGATGGAGAAAGTGGGGTGGCGGGGCAGACAGTGGGTGTGGAGGCAGGTAATGTGTCGGGGGAAGGAAGTAGTGTGGGTGGGTGTAATGGCGGTTAATGGGTAGGAGTGGTGTAGGAGGAGAAGGGACATGATGGTTATATGAATATGGGGTGTGTAAAAGGTAAACAGAAATAACAACACAATCGGTACAGTATATGGAAGGAATATCTTAGGTTAACGCTTGAAATAGCAGGAAGAGAGTCTTAACGTTTCGGAGGCTAGTCCTTCATCAGAAGAAAGAATAAGAAATAGAAGCGGTAAAATTCAGTTAGACCATTACTCACCAGAGTACTCGATACTTGGGGTAGTAGAGTCGTTAATAGGATAAATTCGGGATTGTTCGGATCAAGCTGTTGAAACGGCAGGTGCTCAGCCGTCAGGGGTCCGGAATTTTTCATATATATATATATATATATATATATATATATATATATATATATATATATAAAGTTAGTGGATGTGTGTGAATGTGTGTATACAGGCGGACGAATAATATTGGAAAGACAAATCTGCTAACTGCCCTTGCAACCTTAATTTACTCTTATGCTACTTACTCCGTCATTTTCATTTCTCTGGTAGATTTTCTCTGATTTGAATGAATATCTCCACCATTATGTATGCGTGACCTACAGCACCTGAAAGTCTGTATTGTTCATAACTAGGGCTTATTGGGTAAACTCTCGGCTTTCTCCGAAATCGTTTATCAAGAGAACATATAACTGCTTTTGTACGTGTATTACATGTAAATAGTTTTATAAATAGCTGGATATCATTGACATTGTATATAATAAAGGAAAATCAACATTAATACAAATACCTGACAATGCACGCACACATGGAAACAGATGTATATGCGAATACAAGCGGGCGAGAGCTCATTTTCTAACAATAGCGGACACTAGCGCTTCACAAAGAGAAATTTGCCACCAGACGAGAAGAAGATAGATGACCTCAAACTGACAGTAATGATATATTTCTATAAGACAAACAATTCTGGTTGTGAATTAAGAGGCCACTGTCACAAAAGCTATAAATAACTATAAACTTGATTTATTCATAGACATTTCTGAAACAGTGTGAAAATTTATCTAGTAAATGAATGATGATGATGCTGATGATGATGATAATAATAACAATAATAATAATAATAATAATAATAATAATAATAATAATAATAATTGAAATACACTAACCAAAAGAACAATACTCAACTGCCTGAAGGCTAATCTATCAATTCACTCGAAATTCGATATCAACTGACATAATATATAATGCATTTGTTGAAACGATTTAGAATTTCAAAAGCTTTTGTGTTAGGAACGAATTCCATTCACCAGCCGCTAACTTCACTCCATAGAATCGTAACGGTGAAGGAAAAAAGAGAAGGCTAATCAACAGCCTATTAAACCTAAATTGAATGTCAAATCCACATTTTTCTAGAAGATCCCATGAAGACCCTTACACATATATATATATATATATATATATATATATATATATATATATTTATTTTTGTCTATACCTTTCATTTATATATATATATATATATATATATACCTACCTTAATTGTGAATGAATTAAAATAGAAGTTAAAAGATAAATTATGTAAGACCCAAACTATTACGTTGTGGAAATTTTAAATAATTTTGTTGCAACAAAAGTTTTCGATACCACTTGATATTCAAGACTTTAAAGATTCAACATACTCATATCAGTGTTTGTTGTTGTTATTGCTGTTAATTAAATCCACAAGTTGCAGCATTCAGGGTGATTCAAAATCGCTATTTCAACTATAAATCCTCTTCGCTTTGATTTAACTCATTCTTCTCTGTAATCTATTTCCATTGCATGCATACAGTGTGATCTCCCATATTTGTACGTTTAATGGCTTCAGAATATAACATATTGAAAAGATAATCCTGTTTCTATAATCTGCTACATAAGTCAAAAATTGTATTAACTAGGTGACGTACCCAGCTTCGCCCGGGTAAACAGATGATAAGAGAAGACAGGTAAAAGAGAAAATGACTGTATTGGATGTTTGTCTGGTTACAGTATGAGGCGAGTCCGTGGTGTCTGTGTGATACAAAAAAACAGTAAAAAAATCTTCCAGATATACCAAATTCTTTGTTGTAACCTTTGTGCATAGTATATGAACAATTCTAGGTGCTCCCACCTAGAATAGTGACCTCTAGGAGATGGTTCATCTTCTGCCTGACTTTAAATCGTGTATCATTACATAGACGTGGTTGTTCCACGTTTCTCAAAAGGTTGATGGAAGTTCCAATCTTTTATATTAAATGTAGATATAGATATAGATAATTAATATAAAAGATGTCCGTCAATGTAAAAAAGGTCCCTATTTACTTGAAATGGTTTATACAAATGCCAAATTAATATGGATATGGATAACATGCTTATCTATAAGTGGTCAGCTATAATTAAAAAAAAACAACAAATTATATGACACAAAAATCTATCAGTAATTTCCAGGCTCTTAGCCACTGAGTAATAGACAGTCAATGTTGCCCAGAGTTCAACTCAGGGAGGTCGCCTGGTTTGAACTCCAAATGGCGGATCCTTCTACTTCGAAAATAGAATCGTTTTTCAATATTACTCTAGCCCTGGCCGGCCATAGGATCCAACCTTTTTGCCAGACTCAGCATATGATGAGGTTTTATTACCACCGCAATCAGAAGCGATAAATTTGAAGGCAATTTCTAGCAATACTTGTTGGTTTTTATTGCTCATTATCGACAATAAATGACATTGAACAGAAATGATAACTGTGACAAAGCTCACAATACTGATCAAAGGACACCAATGTTTGAATCATTTACGTCGAATATTCATAGCAGTGAAGGCAATGTCTACCTATACTTGTTGGTATTTATTGCGCAACATAGCAGTGAAAGCAATTTTTACCAATACTTGTTTGTTTTTATTGCTCATAACGACATTAAATGACATTGAAAATAAATGATAACTCTGTCAAAGCTCACAATACTGATCAAAAGACACCAATGTCCGAATCATTTACGCCGCTTATTGATAGCATTAAACATATGCATACATCAGCTCAAAGCTTCATTATAAACAATATGTGGTATCAATTGCAAATGTTATACCATCAGGATCGCACACTCGAGATGCAGCAACATACAGCCCATGGTTGAATGCTGGATCATTCAAGTAGACACCGACTCGCTTGAAAGTCTGTCGCTGTGCCCTGTTGATAGTCATGGAGAAGGCCAAATTGACGGGAAACTGTCTCCTTTGCCAAATGAATGGCAGCAGACCTTCACTTGGTCTCAGCATGATCCTCGGTATGAGAACCGATTCCTCTCTGTCTGGGAGTTTAGCTTCTAAAACTCTTCCGTTAATCAATCTCTCAACAATCAATATGGTACCATTGCAAAGACCCATTTTATGATTGATATTTCTAAGCAATATAATCGGCATACCCTTTTTCAACCTCAAAATATGTGGGGGAAATCGGGGTATTTGAAGTGAATTCAGATACTCAGTTGGAACATCCATATTGTTCTGCTGATTAGGCTCCATTGCATCCGCACTGACGGTCTACCATTCCTCTCCAGGAAAGATTTCGGCTACTTGTGAATGTATTACATCGACCGTTGCATTCGTATGAGTTAGAATAACGCGTTCCGATATCCAGGAGATATTCTGCCAAAAAGGATTCAAATTAGGGAACACCCAGTCAATCAATGCTTGGCGGTCCAGTGGCATGACCAAATGGTCTGGGATTCTTACAGTCTGATTATCACCAACGTGTGGCAATTCATCGTTTTCCAACTGCATCAACCATCGGCCGTATGTCTCAGCCTCTTCGTTTTGCCCGAACATACGAAGTCGCATATTATCGTGTAATCGCAAAACTCTGAAATGACGCCACAACGGTGACTTTTTCAGGCATGCATCGACAATTTGCGCTCTTTGGGCATTCCTAACAATTGGTAGCACCTGTCTGAAATCGCCACCAAGAACGATAGTCTTACCACCGAATGGCAGGTCACTACCGCAGATATCTCTCAAAGTTCTGTCCAATGCCTCAAGCAAATATCTGTGTGTCATTGGAGCCTCGTCCCAAATAATCAGAGAGGTATTGCGTATAAGACCCACGAGTTCACTTTGTCCTGTAATGTTACAGACACTCAACTCATCCGGAGCCAATTGAGCCTTGAAGCATGAGTGGAAGGTCCTTCCACCACTCAGCAAAGTGGCAGCGATCCCACTGGTGGCCACAGGGAGAGCAATCTTCCTCTGAGCTCTGACTACCGATAACATAGTGTTGAAACAGAATGTCTTTCCGGGGCCTCCTGGAGCATCTATGAAAGCACAAAGTTGCTCGTTAGTGGAAATCGAGTGGAGAACGCCATCGACCAATTCTCTCTGAGATTGGGTCAACATTGGCATACGTTCATCCTCAATACATTGCTGCTCCAGTGGATCAAACTGGAATAGTTCCCTCCGATCGAGTGGCAACTGTCTAAGCTGCAATCTCATGTTCAATGCTAAGACACGTTGCCGCATTTCTTCATCAGGAATTGGTAAATTGAAATCTCTTAAACATTTGAAATGAACTTCAAGCAGTTGCTCAATATTGAGCAAAACAATAGCTTTCATCCAATTTTCGTCATCGACCTGAAGATGATGCCTAAAATCATCAGCCATAATTCCCCAATGACGTTCAAATAACTCTCTGGGATCGGCAGGATTACAGAATCCTAGAATCGTGACAAACAACTGCGTTATTTGAGCTGGCATCTGTGTTGTTCCTGCAACTTTCATGGCGTTATTCCATTCAGCGTCATCCTGAAGGAGTCCCAGATGCTGACACACAGCCTGGTATGTTTCATATTCCACGCCATTGATTGTTTTCAAATCAGCGAAGCTTTGTTTACCTCTCGAAAAATCATTATGCAACAGAATTCGGAGATAAAACACATCACCAGATGCGGGATGGACATTACAAACCTGTCCAATTGTCATGAATCTCAATTTTTGTTTTCTATAATTCCATTTCTTTCCCTTCTTATCCCACGTATAGTGCGAAGGGAAATCGCAGTAGAGTTGCCTTTTTTCCGAGTTCAAAGCATGTTCCCTATTATGCTTGAATCACTCAGTCAATTCCGTCTTAGGAGGTGGTGCGTTAGCAATTCTTTCGACACCTCTTCTAGTGTCCTGAAAACAGACCATTTGCCTATTCTCTAAGTGAACCGTCAGTTTCTGAACGCTCGGTTTGCGTTCATTGAGATCAAAATCGAACAATCTCCAGCAAGCTTCGCTAGATCCAATCGAACGAACATTCTGGAACCTGCCAACTTCATCTCCTTGGTTCGCCTCCTCATTCCTGACATTGATCATTGCCCGATCATGACCTTTGTAAACATATTTGAATAGATATTTGCAAGCTTTCACTGAGCTACAAATTACCACATTAATATGACAACGATATTTCATAATCAAATATGGATTGTATGGCACAACCCATTGATTTGTAACCTGTCGACCGTTTACATTTTCGACCAAACCACCATCTGCAGGCGACCGTCTTCTGTATGAGGGATGAGCATCCCCATCGTTCCAGGAAGTGTTCGTGACAAAAGATTTCGGAAAGTGCTTACTGCATTGGCCATTTTTCATGCAAGGCGCTTTCCGATTTGCCACTCCGCATTGGTTGTGCACCGTTGACTTTGCCATCAAGTTGCGTAGTGCCTCATTCTCCGGCAGTTCAGTACACACAACGCTGTCGATATCTTCAGCACATCTCAATTTGCAATCTCTATGAAAAATGATCAGCAAATGTGCATGTGGTAATCCTCTTTTTTGGAATTCAATTACGTATGTAAAAGCAACTATACCTCCAAAGATTCTCTTTTTTTCCACATCATCCATTATCTTTTTCAGATATCCTTTGAATACTCTTGCCACAATATCAGGACGGTCCTTTGGTTGTTGTCCTGGCAAAAGTACATCCTTCATATCAGTCAATTCAGGATTGCATGTAACTGTTATAAACAAATCTGGCTTTCCAAACTTTCTGACAATAGCCATTGCATCCTGATAGCGAATGTTCATATATCTCGGGCCGCCGATGAACGACGATGGCAAAATGATGCGTCGACCAATTTGCTTGTAATTGGCATCATTATTATACACTAGGGCGGTGAATTGGCAGTATCTGTAGAGGGTCGGACACCATGCTTTGATGCATAGAGTTACGGCCCTTGCCATTCTGAGTTAAAATCCCGCCGAGGTTGACTTTGCCTTTCATCCTTACGGGGTCGATAAAATAAAGTACCAGTAATACACTGGGTAATTGCTGCCCTTGTGCCTAAAGTAGAAACAATTATTATACACTTCAGCTCTGATATGTTGCTGATGTGTAGCTATATAATTTAGCCTTTGATTTTCGATCTTTGCGAATGCCATACAACAGTATTCCTGGAACAATCTGCTGGCTTGAAATAGTGCATTTCTCTGTTGATTCCTCTCGTTCAAATGGAACGCGTAAAAGTCGCGAATCGAATTATTGTGTCTATTACCGCCTCCCTGTTGATGCTGATTCTCATGATCATCTAAATGGACAGACATGTTCCATCCATTTTCACCTTTTGGAAATAAAAGAACATAATGCAATGGATGGTATGCTCTATTTGACTCATTGATAGTCTTGAGACCACCATCTCTGCGATTGAGGACGATATCTCTCGATCCAAGCTTATCGTCCATCAACACGGCAACTTCACGAAATCCTTCAGGGGCATTATATCGCCGTTCATGTTGATTCCTTGGCACTGCGTCAGCCTTAATCACCAATGTTTGCTGCTGAACATTTTGCAGTTCATCCACCAACATGAAATCCATAACATAACGATTACACTGTCTAAGCCATGATTGCAAATCACCGATCAAATCACTTAACCTTTGCCGTTCAAGTTCAGTTATATTTCCCGGCAACTTCATCCAACCGATCCTGATATCCTCCTCCGATTCACTATAATCTGGATCGTTAACGTAAATTTGAGCGAATCGAGGCCTCTCTCCTGGGGTAACTTCTAAATTACAATGATACAAACGGCTTTGAATGACTACATTCGGTTGCCATGCTCCACTCTCAACATCTCACTAACTCTCTGCGATGTTAAAGCTAATGAATTGTTAATTTACCGCGAATATTTGCGCAGTAATCTACCTCAGTCTCCTTGATCACCCCTCATACTTAGTATTTTAAACTCCGGTGAATCCTCATCATCCGGCATTCGAAAGGGTTCTAGTTGAACTGCTCCTTTATGACAGCACATCGTGGTCCACGTCTTTTCGTGCCTCCAAAGCAATGCTCCACAATGTGGACACTCTGCTCGTCCACCAATCTGAAAATGACACGGTTGGCATGATCCATTTTTAATATCATCCGTTCGCCTTCTAGCCTCTTTACTGGAATAAGGAGCACTTTGGCGACACATTCTCTGGGCTTCTGTATTGCGCTGGCGCTGTTCAGCCAGCTCCTCTTCATCCATCGCAGCACGCCGTTGCTGCTGAATTCCGGCCATCTGCTGATGATGCTCAGCCAGTTCATCTTCAACCATCGCAGCACGCCGTCTCTGCTTGGCTCCAGTGTTTCGTTGGCGTTGTTCAGCCAGCTTCTCTTCATTCATGGCGGCACGTCTTCGCCTCTGAAATTCGGCGTTCCGATGGCGCTGTTCGGCCCGTTTTTCTTCATTCCTGGCTGCACGCCGTCGCCGCTGTAGTTCACTGTTTGATAAAGTGGAATTGCTTTTATTATCAGTATTCACTTCGAGCAATTGTCAAAAAATGACACAATAATAAACATAAAAGATGTCCGTCAATGTTAAAAAAGGTCCCTATTTACTCCCTTCACAACTCTGTCTATGTTAGACTGACAGACAGGCACACAGACAAACTGCGTGGCGATTGTGGAACGCCGCATGTACACACACATACACGCATGGACACGCGCACACGCACGCAAACTTACACAGGCACCCGTGCACTTACACACACGCACACACTCAGACATGTTGATAGTTTTTACTCTCTGTGGAACGCTGCACGCACGCACACACACATAAACATACGCGCACGTACATATGCACGCACACATGTTAATAGTTATTGCTTTCCTTCCCCTCTTATTTCCACACACATCACACACACACGTGTCTCTACAAGACATTCTATTCGATATTCTAATGACTGCCAATTTGCGTATAGAGGTATAGCAAGCGAAATTACTAACTTGATGTCTTTGCCATATGAAATTATAAACAATGTTTGTTAGGGACTAAACGTTGACATTTGTTGAGCTTTTCAATACCTTACTCTCACAGCAGATTACCTTCCACAGCCTCATCAAAGGTGAGAGTGTATCAAATTGTATTTAAAAACTACAGCAGCAACAATGTATGCAAACTATATAGAAATAAAATTGCAATGATACTATACACACGTGATAAGACTGAAATTTGAGTAGTGGCTTTAAACATCTGTTGCAAAGTTGTTGAAGAAATGATTATGTGGTAAGATATTTTTGCATAGTGGACTATTTTCTATTTGTTTTAATTGATTTATTTATTTGCTATATATACTTATTTCATTGACGCAGTTCAAGCTGGTGTTAAACTTACTACTTTCCCTTTTCTTTAAATCATAACAGTTGGATTTAAAAGAGAGAGACTATAACGCCAAAACAGCATTTGTGTTTTTGTAAAATGTTACTAGGACAACTGAGTGTTGGAGGTGTGAGGTGCAATGAATATACTTACCCATACTGATTCATAACGATGCAAAATCATCGCAAGGGACACGCATCCAGGCAGTGCAAACCAAATGTGAGCTCCGCAAAGTCTGCTCAGCTGGCATTCCAAAGGAAATTACAAAACACGTGTCTTATGTAAGGTCGCTACATCCAGACCAGGATTGATAGAGTTCACTAACCGTCTACAGACACACACATCCCAACATACCATGTAGTTAATGTTATGGTCTTCATCGACTACCAATTGACAAACAAAACTGGTGATGCAGACGTAGAAACCCAAATGTAATGTTGGCTGAAATTCCAAGACCAGTTATATTATAAAATGTTATAACAATCTCATTTGTCATGTTTAAAGAGACAGAGAAATACAGTGAGAGAGAGTGTGTGTGTGGGGGGGGGGGGGGGGGGGTCGAAAGATATATAAATAGTTTAAAGCGTAATTCAACAATACGGTGACGTCATAATAACAAATTGACATATTTCAATATTTCATTAGAAAACTTTTTCTCTAAACATTATTTGGACAATTTATGAAGGTAGGTACAGAACTAACAAATATTTTTACCGGCTGCATAGCAACGAGTTTTTACTAATAATGTTGATTTATAACGTAAGAACAATAGATCACATCTTACGGAGAGGGATGTCTTCTATCATATCAAGCCTCCAGTACTACACTTTTATCGAGTTCGGAAGAAGGAAATCAAAGTTGGCATCAGCATGATTCGTAATCAAAACATAAAAGGGATAATTATATACTTCGACATTTTGTCTGTTGTTCTGCCGCATCTGCCAATCTCCCGCCCTCACATTTCTATTAATGTTAAATTAAAAAAAAATAAAAAGGATGTGTGTGTGTGTGTGTGTGTGTGTGTGTGTGTGTATGTGTGTGTGTGTGTGTGTGTGTGTGTGTGTGTGTGTGTGTGTGTGTGTGTGTGTGTGTGTGTGTGTGTGTGTGTGTGTGTGTGTGTGTGTGTGTGTGTGTGTGTGTGTGTGTGATGTCCTTGCGTGCATCATGAGATCATGATTGTGTTTTACGGGCGGAGGTCGTTATTTAGGGTCTCCTGTCGGTTGATTTTGCCTGTAAAATCTCTCCAGCGATTATCTCCTGAGACATTCTAAACACATGCCCATAGTATCTCTCAGTTCGGAGACATAGCTACTTTACCTGGAGTGACTCTCTGGTCTTCGAGCTTCGCACTCTATCGAGTAACGTTACTCCAAAACCCTTCGGAGGAACCCAATTTCGGCCGCTTGTATTCGCAATCGTATTCTTTCGGTCATTACCCAAGATTCATGACAATAGGTAAGGGTTGGCATGAATACAGAATTGAAGATAGCGAGTTTGGCGTTTACACCTACTTCCCTTCTTTTCATTACTAAATGCAGTGCTACACCACCTCCTGCAATTCTTCCATTTAATTCAGCCTCCTGCCTTCCATCACTCGTTAACACCACCAAGAGATAACTGAACATCTCTACATGCTTCCGTGCAACTCCATTTATATGTAGAGTGCACTGCGCAGGCTTCATTGATAGGACGAGCGTCTCAGTTTTCGCAGCACTGATTTTCATTCCAGCCATGCAGCACTCGGCATCAAACCTATCGAGTGCTCATTAGACCCCGAGCAAGATAGCATCCATGAGCTAGCTGGTCTCGCTTGGGATCCAGTCGGATCAGTTGGAGGCGGTTGCTTCTGATAGGGCCCGCTGGAAGGAGTATTTGAGGACTCTTCCCCCACCACACTCTCAGGAATGAATGGAAGAAGAAAAAGAAAAAGAAAAAGTAGAAGAAGAAGAAGGTTTTTATTTAGTGCCAGATCAGTCCTAAACAAGCAGACTCATGATCAAAGACTTTGCAGTCGTGGTCATTTCACCATTTGGTGGCTACAGGCGATGGGACAAAAAACCTTATTCAAAGTACCCTTTCGTTTTCAAAGGCGTACTTTTGGGGGAAATATGGCTGTTAGTACTAGCAAGTCGAACAATTTTGTAGAGGCTCTTTTTGCCATGAGTGGTATTAAGTCGGTCTGATTGCTGACAATAAGGCGGAAGAAATGGAACACAATAAATAATAGACCTGTCCCCAAACACCAAAATATGTCTTCTCAATAAATAAGTCTCACCCAGGAATACAATAAATAATAGACTCACACAGAGTTTTTTAAACTTTCTACTAGTTTAACAGTAAATATCAGGCCCCGAATTTTATCCACAATTTAGTAAATTCTAAACGATTTAAACTATGGTATTTAGTTGCCTGTCATGATATACACAAGTAGTTTGTTTACATATTCAAAAAGACAACTAAACTATTTAACCTCAGATTTTACATAAATACGTAATGTAACGGTTTTTCTTTAACAACGTACACCAATTCTCTCGGCGTCCTTCATCTTACTTTTCTTTCCTTTCTTTTCCACATATAAACATATCATGTTATGATTTTTTCCTCTTTCTCTCTTTCTCTCACTTGCTTTCTTCCTAACTCATTCTCTCTCCCTATCTCTGTATATATATATATATCAGTTCAGATCTAGTTGTGGAAACGGCCGGAGCTCAGCCGTCGGGGTCCTGACTCTTTTCCTATATATATATACATATATATATGTGTATATATATATGTGTGTGTATATGTATATAAGTATATATATAAATATATATATATATGTATTGTATATGTATTGTATGTGTATATATATGTATTGTATATGACTGTAGTTTGACATTAGTACCGACCTTTCTTCCTCTTTCTTTCTGTCTTTCTTCTTGTAACTCGACATTAACCCTGACTTTTCTTCTTCTTCCTTTACTTCCTTCTCTTTCCCCTTCTTTCTGTCTTTTTTCTTGTGGCATGATATTAACGCTGACTTATCTTCCTCCCCCTTTCTGTTTTCCTCTATTTGACCGGTAGTAGCACACTATAAGCTTTAGCCCCCTCAATTGAGGGCGACCGGCAAAGGTGGAAGATGTTAGATGGCGGTCGTCCTCCGGTCTTTGATTTTAAGCCCCATGGATTTTACCTATTACATTCATTTATTGTGTTTCGAATACCTGATGATATCACCGGATTCATACGGAACCCGGTCATTGAAATTATCATAGTATAATAAACCTTTCAAGGATTTACACAAGTCCAGCATCCTGTTATTTCATTATATATATTTAACTCCGTAATAGCACCACCAACTACAAAAACTAAGACGGTTGGACTGCTTTACGTTGAGTACTCTCCATATTATTACATTAAGATTGACCATACGGAATTGACCAGCTCTATCCAGTGGTGAACCTCAAACCTGAATATATATATATATATATATATATATATATATATATATATATATGTGTGTAAATATATACGTATATGTATGTATGTGTAAATATATATATATATATATATATATATATATATATATATGTGTGTGTAAATATATACGTATATGCATGTATGTATATATATATATATATATGTGTGTGTGTGTGTGTGTGTGTGTGTGTGTGTGTGTGTGTGTGTGTGTGTGTGTGTGTGTGTGTGTAAATATATACGTATATGCATGTATGTATATATATATATATGTGTGTGTGTGTGTATCATCATCATCCTTTTACGTCCGCTTTCCCTGCTTGCAGGGGTTGGACGGGTCCTATTCAGCACAGCAGGATAAAAATAAAAACTTGACAAAGGGCGAAAGAACTCATATGAGGCAACGCCCATCCAAAAATGTGTAAATATGTATATACATATGGATATATGTGTGTATGTATATATGTATATACATGTATACATATGTATATCTATGTGCAGCAGGGACATAGAAATAATCAGGCTGGATACCCGATCGCGCGGTTAAACCACTGGGAGTGAAGGACTCCAAGCCTTTGTCAGGGCATTTTTCTAGGAGAAGGCAATTCAGGAAAGTGGGATAACTCCGAAATAAAACCTGCGGCTCAGTAGTTAACGATGATGTTGATGTTTTCTTCTTTCGGGTTATAGCCACTGTCGCTCAGAGAGAGGGATTGGCTCAGTGCACAGTCTTTCCTCACTTCATCTTCACGCACAGGCATTGCACGATAACATTAATTAATGATTATTAATAATGTTATATCGTGCAATCGCCATACTCGAAAACGAGGGGGAAGCCATCATATATATATATATATATATATATATATATATATATTACAAGAACAGATTAAAGTTTTAGCAAATAATCGCTGCTTTCACCCTTAACGGGACCTTCTGAAACTTATATATATATATATATATATATATATTTGCTCTAGGGTTCTTATATATTTGATATATATTTATCCTTATCGAGCCCTCTTTGGATTTTAGTCTTCACATTTATTATTATTACTATATATATATATATATATATATATATATATATATATATATATAATCGTTATCGAGCCGTCTTCGAATTTTAGTCTTCACAGTTATTATTACTATATATATGATGGGCTATCCCATCGATTTGGACGTGTGGGGATACGAACAACCTATCCAGTTTGTATGATAGTATGGGACATAACATTAGAGACATGCCAAGGATTTGCAAGCAAGTCCACTATTGGTTGCTGAAAGATTACTCTTCAGCATGTCTTTGTACCTGAGCCATGGCCGTGCAATATTTCTATATCCACATCGAGCGGGCTGTACAAGAGGTCTTATGGTATTCTGTTGTCACTCAATCTAATGACATTACCAACCCAACGTAGTTGTGATTTCACGAGAATGGATTCAAAGTGTCCAATCTAGCATTTTATGAAGAGGTCACTGTTAAATAAGATGGAGAAATTTAAGACATTATCTTATGAGTTTCAACTTTATATGTAAGACATATGAAGTCTCTTAACTTTCTTTATATTATCTATCCATTATTATGTAAGTGTTCTCAGCATCTACATTCATACAACACGCAGGATGTAGCACTCAAAGTTTAATTCTTGTTTCAGTATGGATTATAGCTCTGATTAATTCATTCGTTCTATATACTGATTATAGAATCAAATCAAGCTTTAGATTTAGTTGCCATTACATTATTAATCTGTTACCTTTGTCACATATATCCCTTTGTTACATATATGTATACATACATGCATGCATACATACATACATACAAACATACATACATACATACATACATACATACATACATACATACATACATACATACATACATACATACATACATACATACATACATACTGGTACAAAAAACTAATATTCTATCGGAGGTATCTTACTGACCTCTACAAACAAGTTCTTAAGGGAGATAAACTACCGACCCATTGCATGCCAGAACTTGATGTATAAGATGTATACAGCCTGCCTGAACCTATTCCTCCAAGATCACTGTGAAAATAATAACATCATCACAGATGAACAAGCAGCTGGAAAGAAAGGGGTTTGGAGATGTGCTGAACAACTCCTAATCAAT
>CAXHJY010001202.1:57500-110000 GCA_964016885.1 Eledone cirrhosa
GGTGATCATAGGCGTTCGGACAGTATAACCCTTTTTCCGTTCTAGGAAAAAATGAGCTATCTTGGGACACCAAGGATTCTTAAACATTCCTATATGCCAGCCTTATCACTTCGACCATAAATCCGTGATCTGCGGATAATTCCTTTTTCATCCTTGGACCTCTGACATTCTCCTCTACCAAATAGGGATTAGGAAATTAGACCTAAGGAAAGAAGGTAGCGTAGAGGATTCAGCAGATATCGCTGGCTTCTTCACAAGGCTTTTCTCATTGTCTGCAGGGCGGTGAATTGGCAGTATCCGTACAGTGTCAGACATCATGCTTTACAGCATAGTTATGGTCCAAATCCCGCCGAGGTTAACTTTGCCTTTCATCCTTATGGGGTCGATAAAATAAAGTACCAGTAATGCTATGGGTAATTGCTGACCTTGTGCCAAAAGTAGAAACAATTATGTCTGCAGGGCCTAACTGAGAGTTGTTGAACATGCGTGAAGTGTGTTAGTTTTTGTCATCTTTAGTTGTTTTTTTTTCTATTTTGCTTTTGTAGTGTACATGCTTTTTTATCATTATCTATTCGTGTGTACCCTTGTAGCCTTAATCAAGCAGATTTATGATCACAAATATCACAGCCATGACATTTCTGCCTTTTTCCTATATGCAGATAGCCCAGGACTATCTTATCCTATTTGGCTATTTCTAAGATTGCGAAGTATGTTTTGGGGGAAATTTGGCTATTAGTTCTAGTGGGTCGAGTGACCACATAGAAGCTCCCACATTGACTCGTTCTAACCCGGTAATCTTCATCACTGTGTTAATATATCACATTAGTTAAAAGAGTAAAAGAGTAGTCTCATATTTTCAAACAATATCAAGCTATCCACTTGAATGTTACAGTTTCCAAACCATATTAATTGCCATGGTTACTGTGACGTAAAAGCCTACATCACAAATCTTTCTTTCACTCTTTATTTTTATCTCCTATACCTTCCTTAATTCTCTGATACTGTTTATATCTTGTTTTATAGAAGATGACAACGGCAACTGGCTAATGCTTTTAAATTGCCAGCTTAAAGATCAGATCTTTGACGCTTAATATTTCGTTATCCTTGCTTCCTGTTTTGTTCTGAATCCCTAATATTTAAAGCTTCATATACAAATCAACAAAGGATAAATTGGAATTTATTGAATACAGTAGATAAGACCAATATATATGTAAGCTAATAACGTAAGATATCTAAATTTCGTAGTTGAATTATTGCAATGTATATTTGAATGTTTTTCACTAATATTAGCTTAGTCATGTCTGTTTTTCGGTCAGTCGAGAAAAATGACAACGAAAATAGATATCAAAATTATGCATTTTATATAAGATACAATGCTCAAAAGACATCATTTTTTCACACAAAGAGGCATTAGCGAATGGAATAATTTTCCAGGTCATGTATTAAACACTATAATTGTAAATGATTTTAAAAAATTAATATGAGAGTTATGTGATAAATGGAGATATGGAAATCCATTTGATGAGAACTACAAGAGAAGAAATACAAAGTAAAGTGGTTGTTGAATCTCTCTACCTATTTGGTGATATCAAACTGATATACCTCCTCTCTATATAAATATTCCTCTGCATTATGTATAAACTCGAAACCTATATTTTATCAAAAAGTATTATAGTGGTTACGAATGTTGTACTTCGTCGTATATAAACAGTTCTGAGCAATAGGCTAATTCAGGAAGATATATAGAAAGAGATAATTAAAAAAATTTAAATCTGTCTCACGTTCGAAGGCTCATCAAGCCGGTGATTATCCCGGTTTCCTTGGTGATTAGTGACTGTGAATACTGCTAGTACTCATTTTCAGCCGAGTATACCGGACCAATGTGAAAGGAAGTGTTTTGTTCGAGAACACTACGCGGTACTATGTCCAGCAATCGAACCCTTGACATTATGATTATGAATCCAACTCTCTTACCACTAAACCATACGGCTTCACAAAGAGAATGGAACTAATAATTTAATGTCTTAAACTTAAACACAGAAAATATCATAGTACAGAGGAATGTTATGTAGAAGAGCTATACCAGTTTGCCCGTACATACATACATACGTACACACGCAGATGCATACATACATACATGGTGGATGCCAACTCGTTTTCGAGTACGGCCACTACTTTATATCCATGTAGGAGAACCCCTACCGATGCGCTGAACGAGTGTGACTTTTTAGTCCAGCCAGCGACTTGAAAACTCTGGTACAAACACTACACTTGTGACAATTATTGACACATAGTGCTGGGCCCATGGTACCATGTGACAAGTGCAGAGAGATCTCCAGATATAAAGCAATGCCTGTGCCGTGAAGCTGTTATAGTGAGCAAAGGCACTGCACAAAGCCAGTCCCACTCTCTTAACCAAGATGATATTTACCAAAAAGAAGAACAAGTCAACATCATTGGATACCATCAGAGTTGCAGGTGTTATATCAGAGTTTTCCTTCCCCTAGAATTCTGCCTTGACAAAGGCTAAGGGGTCATCTCTCCCGGTGATTTTGGATGGCCATTGACTCTTAAGAGCTCCTTTGCGCTTTGACAGGTTTTGTTTTTAGTCCTGCAGGATGTCCAAAGTCACCCTCCTCACCAAGAAATCTTGGTGGCGTTGCCAGTTTAGTCGCCAACGACCCGACCATGGGACAGGTTGTACTGGGATACATGTTACCAGTAGCACCAACTGGTGAATACATACATACATACATACATGATGGCATCCCTCTCGTTATCGAGTATGGCCATTGCACGATATCCCATTATTTATAATTAATTAATTCTATCGTGCAATGCCTGTGCGTGAAGATTCTCTTTTAAAGTAAGGAAAGACTGTGCACTGAGCCAATCCCACTCTCTGAGCGACAGTAGATAGAACCCGAAAAGAAAAAAGATCAATATCATCGGTAACTACTGAGCCGCAGGTTTTATGTCGTAGTTATCCCAGTTTCCTGAGTTGCCTTCTCCTAGAAGAATGCCCTGGCAAAGGCTAGGGGTCCTTCACTCCCAGTGGTTTAACCGCGCGATTGAATATCCAGCCTGATTACTTCTATGTCCCCGCGCTTATATATACATATGTATACATGTATATATATATATATATATATATGATGGCCGTTGACTCTTATGAGTGCTTCCGCTCTTTGTCAGGTTTTGTTTTTTGTCCTGCGGAGTGTCCAAAAACTCCCTCCTCACCAAGTAAACCTGGTCGGGTTGCGGGTTTAGTCGCCGACGACCCAACTATGCGACATGTTGTCCATACATACATACATACATACAACAGTCAACGCGATCAGTCGCATATTTTGGTGTGGAAGACTATTTATTAAATTTAAGATGAATACTATCTCCGACAGTAATGCCACAACTACAGTCATGTTGAATAACTGGTTATTCTTCTAACTATATCTTCTGAAGACACCATTTATTTAAATTCGTAGAGATATCCGACTAAATACATAATTCATTTTACAAGGATTTGCTACAAACAGAATGGCTGAACACAACATCAACAACAAAATTAAGGAAGTACCGAAGACAAGGAAGGTAAACAAACTTTATTCAGTTGTAGCTACAGAAAAAAATCGAAATTATAAATCGCATTTCTCTTGGAGTTGCAAACTTAATAATGATTTATTCAATTGTTATAAAATGGTAAAAAACAATCCGTCCATTGGCTATATGAACAGAATGAAGCTACACTGGGACGAAATACACCCAGAGCTAAATTATTTCACAGCGAAACAATTACGCCAACAAGCGACGTTTGTTGAACGTAAAAATAAGATAAATATTATTAATTGTAAGTCTCCCACAAAAAACATGTTATCAACAACACATGCTACAGGTCGCCATGCTACTAGACTTCCTAGCAGCCAGGTCAAACAGTGCCTTGAAACAACTATGCCTGTAAGAAACATGACACCACCTGTACCATCTAAGTCTACCTCGAATGTTGGGTAAAACACTATCGATAACAATAATAATCGAAGAAATAATAATAATAATCGAAGAAATGTTACACTACGTATACCATCCGAGTCTACCTCGACTGTTGTGGAAAATACTATCGATAATGATAATAATCAAAAGTATAAACAATTGAAATGTTCCCTCAACGAAATCTTCCAGAGAGAAATTAATTCATGTATAAATATCTCTCTTGCTGAACGTATTAAAACGACAATGTTTAATAAAAAAAACAAATAATGAAATATTACATGTTATTGACGAAATAGGGGATGAATATTTACGACAGATAAAAACCCCAACATTTTGGCAAATCAACGCTTGTTTATATGCCTTAGCAACGACATTGAAGCATTATCTTGGTGATAGCAGAGATATTAACAAGAACAAAACACCACCAAAAATACCATCATATATAACTAAAATAGAAAAAAGATTGCTGACCTACGAAAAAACACAGGACATGTGACAATGCTCCTTACATGCAAACAAACACAAAAAACCTCACTCCTCACCAACAAAGAATTAAAAATAAAATAGAGACGATGTTTGGTAACAGTAGAACCAGAACTCTCAAATATCACCCTCAAATAAGAATAGAGAGCTGTTAGCGAAAAACGCCAATACCTGAAGAAGGTAGATGAGAGAAAAGTGCTTAATAAAAGATTCAGACGAAACCAAACATCAGTCCATAGAGATATGAAGGGCAAAATAATAAGTGTCACTGAGGCCCCATCCCAGAAAGACATAGATTGCTTTTGGATAAAAATATAGGGTGAAAAGAAGAATTTCAACCAAGATGCAGTGTGGCTAAGAGAAATCCGAAAGAACTATTACTCCTACACTACAACAAAAACATACGAAATAAGTGAGGTACCCTTGAGACTGTGATAGGAAAACTCCAAGGTAAGAAAATACCAGGAAGAGACATGATTGTCGGCTACTCGTAGAAAAAACTGATATTCTATCGGAGGTATCTTACTGACCTCTACCAACAAGTTCTTAAGGGAGATACACTTATACCAGAATGGTTGACATTAGCACAAACATTACTGGTCCCCAAGAACAAAGACACCCACTTGGCAAAAAACTACCGACCCATTGCATGCCAGAACTTTATGTATAAGATGTATACAGCCTGCCTGAACCTATTCCTCCAAGATCACTGTGAAAATAATAACATCATCACAGATGAACAAGCAGCTGGAAAGAAAGGGGTTTGGGGATGTGCTGAACAACTCCTAATCAACGGAACTGCAAGGTCGGAGGTGCGACAACTTAGGAGGAATATGGCTACAGTCAGCTGGACTACAGGAAAGCTTTAGATTCTGTTCCCCACTCTTGGATGAGAGAGGCCCTCCAACTTGCTAAAGTCCCAGACATTATTGTCAGAGCCATAGAGAGGCTGTCTTCTTCTTGGGCTACTATCCTAAGGTTAAAGACAAAGAGGGAGGACTCTATTTTCACTGATAAAATAATATATTGCAGGGGGATATTTCAGGGGGACAGTCTCTGTGATATTATTCATCTTGTCATTAAACACCTTGTCCTTTTGGCTCAAGAAATGTGAGGGATACATCATTGGCTCACAGGAGGACAGAAATACGAATCTAACCCATAATTTCTTTATGGACGATCTGAAACTCTATGCCAAGAACATGGATGGGATGAAGAAAAATCTTGACCTGGTTACAACGCTCTCAAAGGACATAGGAATGGAGTTTGGCCAAGATAAATGCTCATACATGACTGTAAAGCGGGGAAAAACAAGAACTCAATATAGCAACATTGTCATCAACGGCCTAACTGTTTCACCGATATCTGATGAGGACTTCTACAGATACCTGGGGATAGATGAGAACATATCCTATAATGGTGTCTGTAATAAAGAACGCGTAACCAGGGAATACTACACCCGATTAAGAAAGATCTGGTCATCGTAACTCTCTGCGCAAAACAAAACAGGGGCTCACAATGTGTTTGCTGTGCCTGTCCTAACACCAACGTTTGGAATACTCAATTGGACGACAGACGAAATCCGAGCAGTTGATGTTGGAACTCGAAAAATACTGAACAACACCGGAAACTTCCACATCAACAGTGACATAGACCGCCTTTACTTGAAACGTAAGCAGGGAGGCAGAGGCCTAACATCAGTCCAGACAACATTTGAATGTCGCATCATATCTCTCCGACATCTACGAACCTCGAAGCGTAGGATCCCGTTTCTCGAGCAAGTCTATCTGCATGAAACAGATAAGATCATGAGAGTTGGGAAGGAACTCCTCGAGAGATATTCCGTGTGATAATCAAAAGCTCACACCCAGGGAAGTCGCTCAGCAGTATCGCAGTGAATCCATGGATGAAAAACTGCATACTTATCAACAAAAGATCATGCATGGATATGTTGCCAGGAAGCTCCAGAGTGAGAGTAATATAGATAAGGAAAGTAGTTTATCTTGAACCAACAACCGCTATATTGGCTCCCGTTTTGAAGGATACGCTTTTGCAATCCAGGAACAGGAGATTAGCACGAAATACCTGATTCACAAAAGAGATAGGGATGCAGGGAAAACATCTAGATGTGATAACAAGTGCAGACTCTGCAAAACTAACATCGAGGATATCACCCATTTCATCAGCAGCTGTCCAAAGATGTCATCGCGGTACTATCTACCTATGAGGCATGATGTAGTGGCCAAAACACGGTACGGTTCGTAAAGAAGATAGCCTCGATAATAAACACATTAAAAGCTACAGCAATGTGGAAGATATCCATGTACATAATATGAAAGAGTACTGGTGGAATGTTCCAGTAAAAGCCCCAATAAAATGCAGGCATAACAGACCAGCTATTATGATATGGGACAGGGAAAAGAAAACATGCACAGTAGTGGAAATTAGCTGCCCAGCAGATGCAAATATAATATCAAAGATTAGTGAAAAGGAGAATATTTATGCAGAACTGATGAGAAATCTGCAGATACTCCACCCTGATTACACGTTCAGATTTATGTCTGTGATTATTGGGGCACTGGGATATGTTAGTTACTGCCTCAATACGAATCTTGAGAAGCTAGGCTTCACAGGAACAGAAAGAACACAACTAGTTAGGAAATTACAAGTACAATCCATTAATGGAACAGTAAAAATATGTAAAACATTCCAAAAATGTTCCACCTAATAATTGTATATACACATGCACACATAAAACTCAAAGCATACACATCCACACATACAATAACATCCATATCTAAACATGCATACATACATATCTACCTAGGTAATGTTGTGTAAGTTCCAATGAGAGAGTCTTGTGTCTATGTTAGAAACCGACCCTCTCTCTATTGGTAAAACTTTGTGAAATTATAAAACCAGAAGAACATACATACGTACGTACGTACGTACGTGCATGCATACATACAAACAAAATATAGCAGGCATAGAGTGGATGCCTCGCTAACGTTCCATAACTAGATGTGTGAACAGAGAACTATTCATAATATGAATTCCTGGTCATACCACATTTTTTAATGTCAATAATAAAAAGTAGCAGTTCGTACCGGCATCGATTCTTCCTCTATATCTCATTCTTACTTCTCTCTCTCTTCTCTCGAAAAAATCGGCTGTGTTCAGATCTGCATAGGTGATGGGCTCCACCAGGTTTAAAACGCCGTATGTCATGGCGGCTCTTTTGTGATTCCATCAGCTGTTACGGGTCCATACTTACAAATTTTATCTTATATATTTTTGTTGCAAAATATTGTTTTTTAAAACGAGTAATTGATAAAAATCAGCATTTTTATTCCAGTCAATCAGCGTCAACTTTTCTCATCCTCCTATTTTTAATATAATTATCACCTGCACAATAATCAATGCCTTCTTCGCCATATTTCGTCCTCTACTTCTTCTTCTTTTCGTATTCGAAGCGCCAGTTTCCCATTTCTTTACACAGTCCTTTGCATTATTATTAAATTCTGCGAGATCTTTTAACCTGCACTGGTTGGGTAGTAGAGGGCAAACAAGGCAGTGCTGCATCGTATGGTCCTCTTCTCCACATTCGCAGATGGTTGGGCCGATCTTGTAGCCCCATCTGGCCATAGCAGCTTTTGATCACCCCATTCCTGTTCTCAGGCGGTGAGTGTCTTCCACTGGACCCATGGTGCTTCCTTTACTAACAACGCAATACCTTCTCAGAGAGAATAACGACTCCCTTATCGTTATTATATATCCTGACAGCACCAGCTAAGTCACTTCAACCACCAACTAACTACCATCATCATCATCATCATCATCATCATCATCATCATCATCGTCGTCGTCGTCGTCGTCGTCGTCGTCGTCGTCGTCGTCGTCGTCGTCGTCGTCGTCGTCGTCGTCGTCGTCATCACCATCACCATCATCATCATCATCATCATCGTTGTTGTTGTTGTCGTCGTTGTCGTCATTCTCATCATTGAGTATCATTGCATGATGAATCGTTCTAGTCTATCTTACAAACAAAATTTGACATTGGTGATTGGATTCCAAAGTTTGATGGGAAAATAGGGATGACAGTAGTGGTGGTGGTGGTGGTGGTGGTGGTGGTGGGAAGTATTAGTGGTGCAGTTCTCGCTGACAAAAGAAGAATTACATGAAGCCAACAAACATGAAGACAATCATTCAATTATTTTCATGACTGATTGTGCCGCCATGTCTCGCTGGAATATTATATGGACGCCATTTTGTGGAATATTTTACTCTCTCTCTCTCTCTCTCTCTCTCTCTCTCTCTCTCTCTTCACTCTCTCATCGCTCTCTTCACTTTCTCATCGCTCTCTTTCTTTCTCTCTTCACTCTCTCTCTCTCTCTCTCTCTCTCTCTCTCTCTCCAGTCTCTCTCCGCTCTCTTTCTTTCTCTCCCACGCACGCTATTTTTTTGTTTCAATACAACATCCCGTGACAACTTAAATTTAGAAATGAGTCAAAGATGCAACATCCATCTTAAAGATGTTTTCTTATTCTTCTATACAAAACAAACATCTAGTTTATCAAAGCAGTTTTCAAATACTGAAAAAAAATTAAAGTGAATGAGAGAATGTACATGCTTAAGTTTATGGTTTCGTTTGAAAATGAATGTTTATGCGTTTATTACATGAGTGAGCATAAAGTAATAGAAGAAATAGAAAGGTATATAGAGAAATGGATATATATACATATATATATATATATATATATATATATATATATATATATATATATATATATATATATATATATATAGTGAAAGATTGAAGAATAACATGGTCGGCTGTACAACAAGGGGCTTTATTTCAAGTATTAACAATTGTTTCATTGATAAAGTGAGTCTAGAGGCCGCTAATCACTCGAACTTGCGTCACTCCACCTCCAACATGTGTTTACCTCTGATCAAATCCTCAGAATACGAAAGAATTCACATATGGCATGGTATATATATAGAGAGATACAACGTAGAATCAAAACAATAACATCAATAATAAAATATAATGATAAATAGGTAAAGAAGTTACAGATGTAAAAAGTAAGAAAATAAAAAAGTAAGAAAATAAAAAAAATATAAAGAAATATATATATATATATATATATATATAGAGAGAGAGAGAGAGAGCGAGAGAGAGAGAGAGAGAGAAAAGGGAGTAAGTGGGGAATGGTTGAAAGCTATTTTCTCAGTAATAATTCTTTCTAACATTGGTACAAAGCCAATAATTTTGGAAGAAGGGAAAGTCGACCAAATCGACACCAGTATTTAACTGGTACTCTATTTTATCGAACTCAGACGGGTGAAAGGCAAAGCTAACCTCGGCGGAATTTGAACTTAGAACGTAAAGGGCTGTAGCTATATACCACAAAGTATACGCTTTACCAATACTGCTAATTGGCTGCCCTTATTTTATCAGTAATAATTGTTTCTACATATGACTCATGGCCAGCAATATAGCTATATGAAGGGAAGAGGAATATTGATTAAATCGATCGTAGTGCGTTACTAGTACTTTATTTTATCAACCCCTATAAGAATAAAAGGCAAAGCTAACCTCGGCGGGATATGAACTCAAAACTATTTTGTCAGTAATAATGTATGTTCACGAGTAGGAACAGCTAGAAATCTTCATATACTATACACTAACAGTGAAACGAAGGATTTGGTGTATCTGGAAGATATTTTACTGTTTTTTGTTTTGTCAAACACACACCGAGGTCTCGCCTCATACTGTAAACTAGACAAACATCCTATACAATCATTTTCTCTTCTACCTGTCTTCTCTTATCTGTTTACCCGGACGAAGCTGGGTACATCAGCTAGTAAATTTTTTTTTATCGATTGATTAACAAAATCCCAGACTTCATTCGCTTACAGAGAGTAGTGAACCTCGTCGAATAGGACCCAGGAAACAATGTTCCCATTGGTCATTCCATTGCTGATATTATCTACCGGTAGCAAACAAGAGTAAAGTAAAACACCACCACTAGGAATATACTCGAAGTAAATCGATGTGGCTGACTTCACTTAGTAAATTGACACCTTAGTCTAATGACTTACTCCTACCACTGAATACTAAATAGCCATATCTTCCATTACTTGCCTACCTCTTGCCATCGTTTGTACATCATATGCTCACTTATAACCTGACTTCCAGCATCGTGTTCCACGCAATGGCGAACATATCAAAGCAAAAACAAAAGAGTATTACACTTAAATATCTGTCTGATGACAACATATATGATTGTTACGTAACCACATTAATGTCTTTGAAATGTGCATAACAGGATGAAAAATAAAAAGGGGATGTATATGTGATACTTTTTTTTATAATATTTGCACTCCGTTTGTTACCTTGTCGTGGAGTGCTTACATCTGTTTACACCAAAGTCGGTCGATTGTTAGAGCGTCGGACAAATGCTTAGCAATATTTGCTTCGGTTTTTTACTTTCAGAGTTCAGGTCCCGCCGAGACACACTTTACGATTCATCCTTTCGCGTTCAATAAAATAAGATTCTAGTCGAGTACTGAGGTCAATGTAACTGACCTGCCCGTTTCTCCAAAATTTCTGGCCTTGTGCCAAAATTAGAAACCATATATTTAATGCGAAGAAATACCTATGATGGCTAGTAGACCACTGATTATGGATAGTCCTGGCTTCTATTTCTAATTCTTCATTTTAATTTGTATATCACATTTGCAACAACACAGCACGCCATTTTTCATTCCTATATATATATATATATATACACGAGCGTGACACGGTCACCCGACCCAACTCGCCTCAAATGGGAGAAGCCCGTCTAACCCATGCTAGCGTGGAAGATAGACGTTAAACGATAATGATGATGATGATATTATATATATAGAGAGAGAGAGGGGGAGAGACAGACAAACAGACAGACAGACAGACAGACAGACAGACAGACAGACAGACAGACAGACAGAGAAGCAGGCAAGCAGGGAGAGATATAAACAGACCAAGACAGACAATTTTTTTCTCGCTCAGCCTATGAATTTGTTTTACATGTTTTTGTAATACTCTCGTAAAAGACAAAGCAATCCAAATTTCTTATAGATTTTTCTGCTGTCGTTTCAAGATTTTTCTCTTTCTTTAGTTTCTATCGTAATCAATTTATTTATCAGAATTCTTTTGTCATATTTTCTGGGGTTTTATTTTGTTATGTTTTCCCATTACGTTCTCACTGATTATGACGTTTTATAATTTTATGTATTGTCTTCTATTGTCATATATATACAGCGATGTTCCCTGTTTGTCATTTCAATCATATGAATACATATGAATGTTATTGATATTGTTTCAAGACTAGATAGCGGATGATGGTTGGATAGATACAATCGGTAGAGTGGCGATCAAAATGATTTGCGGTATTTGGTTACATTCTTTACATTTTAAGGTTATTTGTTTTAAATGGCATTTTTTATGTTTTACTGTTTAATCAAAGAAGGAAGAGTGATGTCTATGCTCTTTTGCATGGGCTTCGAAACTGATTGGATCCAAGGGCTGGCTAGTTGTGTTAAATGGGTGACGGATTAAGTCTACCATCCAAGTAGATCACAGTAAAATTTGGACTCAAAACACAAAGAAACAGAACGATGAGCACAAGGCATCTCGTCCCATACTCTGACAATTCCGCCAATCCACTGCCCTGGATTGGTACTTTGTTTTATTGAAACCCAAACATCATGCTAGCTAAAGTTGACCTCGACGGGATTTCAACCCCGAGCGAAGACAACTGAACAAACAAATACAGAAAGATCAGGTATACGTATTTCTTATATATGATAACGTTTTCGCAATAAATGTATAAGTTTATGCACTTGGATGACATCAATGGAGTGAAGACTGGTATGCATGGGTGACTGCTGGTCTTAGCACACAAATACTTTACTCGGACTTGTACCTCGGTGGGGAACATTCTGGGTGCGAAACCCATTGACATTCGTGATTGAAGGGAGTCTTTTACCCTTTGCTTCTTTTACTAATACTACTTCTTACTAGGCAGCGGCGAATTGGCAGAGTCGTTAGGTCGGCAGATAAAATGCTTTGCGGTATTCATTCTGCTTCTCTGCGCTCTGAATTCAAATCCAGTCGCGGTCAAGTTTAGCTTTAATCTTTTCGAGGTCGATAAAATGTACCAGTCCAGAACTGAGACCAACTTTCTTCCCTCTGTACCTTTTTCTTACTTCCCTTCTCTCTCTCTCTCTCTCTCTCTCTCTCTCTATATATATATATATATATATATATATATATATAGTAATAATGAATTTGAAGACTAAAATCCAAAGAGGGCTCGATAAGGATGAATATATATCAAATATATAAGAACCGTAGAGCAAATATTTATTAAAATAACAGATTAAAGTTTAACGGGATCTTCTGAAACTCAGAGTTTCAGAAGATCCCGTTAAGGGTGAAAGCAGCGATTCTTTGCTTAAACTTTAATCTGTTATTTTAATAAATATATATATATATATATATATATATATATATATATATATATATATATATATATATATATATATATGTATGTGTGTGTGTGTGTGTGTGTGTATACACATATATCTACTCCCTATCTATCAATCTATCTATCTTTCTTTCATTCTTTGGAAGAAATCGACTCTGACCAGACCTAGAATAGGTTAAGCTCCCTCAGACTTAAAACATCCGAGATGTACCATGAGTCCTATGATTCCATCAGATGTTACGGAACCATGTCATGAATTTTTTACTAACAACAGTTATTCACTTTAGTTTATAAAACATTTATACTATAGACTTCGCCAATTACATAAATGTAATTTGAGAAGTGTTTCGTTTCGCCGAGTTAATATTGTAGCTATTTCTAACTATTAAATTTACATTGATAATTTATCAGCACATATTTTTTACGTTGTTTTCCTCCTAGGATGAATCCTACTCGTGCCAAAAAAACAGAGGAAATGCCGAAGGTATAATAATCCAATATTTGATAAAATTCCAGTTATTTGTTTCAAAACATATTTGTCTGGTCAATGTTACCTCAGTGTACCATAAAGAATTGTTATGATTTCACTTTATTCATTCATTCATTTACTTTCATACGCTTAAACGTACACACATACATATACACAAGCACACAGGAAGGGAGATAGGTGTGCGTTTATGCACACATACACACACACATATATATGTATGTGTGTGTGTCTCTGTGTGTGTGTGTGTGTGTGTGTGTGTGTGTGTGTGTGTGTGTGTGTGTGTGTGTGTGTGTGTGTGTGTGTGTGTAAATACTTATATATGCGTATGTATATATGTATATATATATATATCCCAACAGAAGAATATACGATATATATATAATATAACACAGCCACACACAATGTATTTATATATGTATATATAAATATGTATGTATATATATATATATATATATATATATATATATATATATATATATATATATGTGTGTGTGTGTGTGTGTGTGTGTGTGTGTGTAAATCCCGCCGAGGTTAACTTTGCCTTTCATCCTTACAGGGTCGATAAAATAAAGTACCAGTAATACACTGGGATAATTGCTGGCCTTGTGCCAAAAGTATAAACAATTATTATTTTATATTAAGGGGGGTAGATTGGCAGCATCGGTAGAGCGTCGAACACCAGGCTTTGCAGCATATAGTTACGGCTCTTTATTGTCTGAGTTCAAATCCCACCGAGGTTAGCTTTGCCTTTCATCCTTATGGCATTGATAAATAAAGTACTAGTAATGCACTGGGGTCGATATAATTGACTTCCCCCTCCCAAAAACATGGTTGGACTTGTGCCTAAACCAGAAATCCTTATTATTCTCTGTTACGTCTTCCTCCAAATTGCTTAGAAATAATTGTTTCTACTTTAGGCACAAGGCCAGCAATTACCCAGTGCATTACTGGTACTTTATTTTATCGACCCCGTAAGGATGAAATAATGAAATAATGAAATGCTTAGAAATAATAATTATTATTCACATTAGCAACTTGATAGATATAAATGATAGGGATCCATGCATAAGAATAACATTTATCAATAAATAGATACAAGAAAGAAACTGGGGGAAATTGTATAATACCTGGTTGATTTAGTGTTAAGTCGTATATAAGTCCTTTATTTGAAAATAAAAATAGATAGTTTTGCATTTCCCCTTGTATATCACTCTACTATTTGTGGAGTATCATGACTCCACAGATAAATTAACTTGTCTCTGTGAGCCAACATGACACCCTCTACGTAGTTGCTTTACCTGGCTGAAATTCCTTTAAATGATACGCTACCGTTTCAAAAATAAATAGTTACTTAGAACAATGAATTGGGAGAAAACACAGGCAGGATACCCATGGTTGAAATACTTTTGATCATTGGTCTGTTTGATCAGAACTGACCTGTGGCTGAATATCAGCAACAATAACTAGTCAGTCGGTTTACAGTTTCAGTTCTTTTATTATCTGCACTGCTTCCCAAATCAACTATCAAACATTATTAACACTGTAGGGTGGTGAATTGGCAGTATCGGTAGAGGGTCGGACGCCATGCTTTTCAGCACAATTACGTCCCTTTACGGACTCAGTTCAAATCCCGCCGAGGTTAACTTTGCCTTTCATCCTTACGGGGTCGATAAAATAAAGTACCAATAATGCACTGGGTAATTGCTGGCCTTGTGCCAAATGTAGAAACAATTATTAACACTGTAGGGCAGCCAGTTATACCTAGCCATGTCAAATGACGGTAGGAGTATTATTGAATTTCCATTTCCTAGATACTAAGTTTAGATCTATTGCAGGTATTTTGTAGCTTCTATGGCCAAAATAACTAATTCTGTATATTGTCTACTATGGTTACTTATAATTGTTACTTTACTAGACAATGTTCAGAATTGGTTATCTTGTAATAGCTACTTGTATCCAATAATGGAGAAGTTTGTCTCATTCAAGTTAAATGTTAGAGAATGTAGAGCTAAATAATGATGAAATATTCATTGTTCACGAAAACTAAGCGTTATAAACTATTTTATATTGTCGTTAATATCTACATTTACAGTTCAGCCTTCAGTTAATCCAGCCATGTCATTTCTCTGGTCACTGAAAAAAATTCTAACAACGTTAAAAGAGCTATTTAATGGCGGAAACTTGGCAGAAGCTTTAGAGCCGACCTGTCAACTCTCCCAGTCCGACGGGAAGATCACCTACCCACTTTGAGGTGGGTGAGAGATGTCTTCTCTTGTGAAAATGGATATAGCTTTCATTATGTAAAATCTCCCAATTTTGCCTCATTTCTCCCCGTTTTGGGACACGTTTTTTCATGGTACTCCTCGTTTGGGTTTTTAGAGGTTGGCAGGTCTGTAGAGCGTCAAGCGAAATGCTTTACGGTATATAAACTATTCCCTTGGATTCTAAGTTTAAATCTTGCCAAGCCCAGCGTTGCATTTTATCTTTTTAAAGTACCAATAATAGAGTAGCAAAATTGTTAGAGCGTCATGCAGTGTTTATTCCGGTTCTTTCCGCTCTGAATTTAAATTCTATGATTTACTAGGTGGCTAGACTTAATCTGTCTAATCCGTTTAACACAACCATCTGAGCTTTGGATGTTTTTAGTGGAGTTGCAAGCATTCGGAGCATGTCTCTGGTTTGAGGATACGTTCATCCACCTCTCTTTCTTACCTGTTTCGAAAACCTTAAAAAGAACCATAGACATTCCCCTTTCTCCAAACCTCCTACTAGTGTCAAAGGCCCTGAAGAGGGCCATGGACACTGCCCTTCCTCTCTCCTACTAGTCTCATAGCTCCAGATAGAGCCAATAACAAATACAAAACGAAATACAGAATCATAGATTCTTTAATAAAAAGCGGTGGATGTTGAAGCTTTCTATGTAATCGTCCAAGTAGGAATCAACGTGACATTGTTATATATTTGTATATAAACGTGCTTCACTGTCTGTCTCTCTTATCAACAAGATCAGACATTCTCCTCATTATCATCTCATCTGCCTTCACTCCACTCCACATGTCCTCATTATTTTCGTATTTATTGTTATTTCGTTTTGTTTCAATCATTTGCTGAAGGATTAGAGATTGGATAATGTTTATTTTGTTCTTTGATCAAAGTTCGTTGTTATTGTTTTCACGTTGCTCCGCGAAACTTTAATAACATTTCAGGATCTTCTGTAAGTATATTTTTGGTACTTTTACCACGATAACATTTTTTGTTTGTTTTTATTTCTGTTATGGTTTTTTTTAATGGGTTTTTTTCTGTTATTGTTTTTTTTGTTTTTTTTTGTTTTGCTTTGTTGTAACAGTTTGATTATATTATTTCATCACCGCGACCATCATCATCTTCTTCTTCTTCTTCTTCTTCTTTGTCGTCATTGTTCGTCATTCACATCGTTCGTCAATATCATCATCATAATCATAAATTACTTGAAATAATCTACCATGTCTATGTTGCGAGCCTCTTATCTCTAGGTTAAGATAAACATCAACTTCAACAAGACGGAGCCCCATAAAGCAAGTCGAGTGAACTTAAACATTGTGAAATACAATGGAATGTTTTCGCTAAAATCACCGTGCACATACACAAACAGTAATACAGATTCACAACTTCGGTAGCGTATGTGTGAGTGTATGTTGTGTGCATATTTGTATATATAAGCCTTAGGGAAAATATTTATTATTAGTACATTTTAAGCAAAGAATCGCTGCTTTCACCCTTATACGGAATCTTCTAAAACATATATACATATATATATATAACGAAGGAGGCGTTGTAAGGAACCAGATGGACCATAACGCACCAGAGTACTCAATACTTAGGGTAGTAGAGTGGGTAATTCTAATTTAGTCCAGAAATAGCCGTCGAAACGGCTTGAGCTCTGCCGTCGGGGTTAAACATTTTCCTATATATATATTATAAATAAAATAACAGGAGGATGGACTCGTGTAAATCCTTGAAAAGTTTATTATACTATGATCATTTCAATGACCGGAACCCGGTCATTGAAATGATCATAGTATAATAAACCTTTCAAGGATTTACACAAGTCCAGCCTCCTGTTATTTTATTTATAATAATTAACTCCATATTAGCACCACCAACTACACAAACGAAGACGGGTGAACTGCCCTATATTGAGTACTCTCTATAATATTACATCAAGGTTGACCGTACGGAATGACCAATTCTATCTAGTGGTGAACCAACAAACCTAAATAAATATATATATATATATATATATATATATATATATATATATCTGTGTGTTTGTGTGTGTGTGTCTGTGTGTTTTCTAATGGCACATTCACACGAATGCTGAGCGTTTCGCACCTTTGATTTTATGACATTATAAGGCGTAGGAAGCTGACCTTAGCTGGGCATGTGAAATGTCACAATGGACCGGTTGGCAGAGTTTTTTTCTGGAAACCTGATGTGTGTTACACGCAAACATAGACAAAGCCCCCCCCCACACACACACACAGAATTATACACACAACATACACTCACACATATGCTACCGAAGTTGTGAATCTGCATTACTGTTTGTGTATGTGCACGTTGATTTTAGTGAAAACATTCCATTGTATCGCACAATGTTTTAAGTTCACTCGACTTGCTTTATATATATATATATATAGAGAGAGAGAGAGAGAGACTGCAGAAAGAGAGGGATATATATATATATATATATATATAAACGCAGGCATGTACATGAACAGATATGTGTGTGTGTGTGTGTGTGTGTGTGTGTGTGTGTGTGTGTGTGTGTGTGTGTGTGTGTGTGTGTGTGTGTGTGTGTGTGTGTGTGTGTGTGTGTGTGTGTGTGTGTGTGTGTGTCTAAACAACTATAATAATAGCCAATGTGTGTTTATTTATAAATTTGTCCGTCACACACTGAAAGGGGAGATGACTATAGAAAACAGCAACCACCGTTCATAGATTCGCTAACGCTTGTGTGAGTGTATGTGTGTTTGTATATTTACACTTATATACTCATACGTATATGCACTCTAAGATATTATCTGTTATCTATGTTTTTTTTTTTTGTTTTTTTTTGCTTTTTAGAAAATAATTGTAGTGAAAGAATTATTAAACTAAAGACTTGGTTTTGTACCCTTTTTATATATAAAATACTACAATTGGCCGTCATTTTTGAAGGCACAGGGCCAGCTAGTATTAATATATTTATGCCTCGAATTATCTTTTTATACCGTTTATCTAACGTAAGATAATGGCTCTAAGCATTGATTAATGAAATATTCTCGTAGATTCCTGCCTCGCAATGCATATCAGGTCTATTTAAAATAAAATGTGTATGGAGAGACACAAAGAAAGAGAAGAGGGAAGTTTTTATAAATATATATATATATATATATATATATATATATATATATATATATATATAGTAATAATAATAAATTTGAAGACTAATATCCAAAGGGGGCTCGATAAGGATAAATATATATCAAATATATAAGAACCGTAGAGCAAATATTTATTAAAATAACAGATTAAAGTTTAAGGGTGATAGCAACGATTCTTTGCTTAAACTTTAATCTGTTATTTTAATAAATATATATATATATATATATTATATATACTGTAGCGTTGGTTACTTGTTCCGAATATCTACTTTCTGAGTTGAAATTCCTCCAAAATCATCTTTGCCTTTCATCCATTCGGTAAAGAAAATACCAACCCGTCAATTGCTTTACTTTTAACGTAAATTAAACCAAAGCCAGCCTCGGACGCAAGCAACATAAACCATACACCTACTATCGACCCCAACACCAGATCCAGAGGGTTCAAATAAGTGTTAAATCACGTACGTCATTTTAACAGTATAAATTAGAATACAATCTTATGACCATCTCTATGAAATAATTCTATGACTGACTATTACTATTTCTGTGGAACCCGTTTCTTCTACAACTACAACGGTACGCGATGGGGCCCACCCACAGCCCTGGCGGACAGAATGGAGAAGGCATTTCCCCGGAGGACGGCGGGGGAGACGCGCTGAAAGAGCCACTCCAACTTGCGGGGCTCACACCTGCGGCTGGCCAGCTCAGCGCCTATGGTGGTGAGTAAGGAGGTAGCCCTAGGGCCGAGAACACCAGAAGTCTCCACTGCCAGGGGTACGACCGCAAACCTGTCGGAGAGCGACCAGTATTTGAGGAGTTTGGCCCCCTCAGCCCGACGTGCAGCAGAACATGGGTCAGTCGCAGACTGCACCAGGTTGCGGCTGCAGAAAGTGTCGGTGCAAGTGGCATCCCAGACGAGGGGTTTGCCACCGCGGAACGGGAAGATGGTCATGCCATCTGGCCTTTTGCCGTCCCCTCGATCCAGCCCCACCGGCTCGAGCTGGGAAGGGAAGCCTGCAGCGTCCAAGCCACGCTTAATGACCTCGTTGAGGGCAGCGTGGCGTGGAATGCGGCCAGCACTGTGGCGACAGGAAAGTGGGTGGAGGCTGAAAGAGTCCACGGTGGAACCGCAGCGACATTGGTGTGGCTGGCAGATCCGGAGGCCGTGCCTCAGAGAAACGCCGATGCGCTCCCACCTCCTGGTTAACCGGCCACTAGCCCACACCAGTAACTGTTGTGGGCTTGGCGAACGTCATCAGACTTCAGCCGTTACATTACGTCGTTTCTATATAATCTCTGTTCATTTTATATTTCTTTATTGTTTACATCATACAATAGTTACATGTTTCCCTTTAAAATATATACGAGAAAAAAACACAATTTTGAGTATTTACTGCATAAGTTTGAGTAATTGTATTTAATTAAAAGGCAGTGTTTTTTCCTGGTAGCTTCTTCTTTATGCATTAAGTTCCATCATCATCATCGTCGTCATCGATATTAATTATTATTATTGTTTTTGTTGTTGTTGTTTTTATTATAATCTCCAAGAAGTTCTTATCACTATCACATCACAATCCTTTAATATTAGGCGATATTCTTAAGATTTTTATCTAAATTCTGATTTCAAATTTTTTCAACCACTTACGCGTTAACTTACTTCATGTTAACTTAAGAGCTTTCCCTGTTGTAATTGTTTAATAATTGTTACTTTAATAACGTTCTTTCATATCATCTTGAGAAAGGGATTTTCTTTTATAATTGATACTTTCATGCACATACTTTTATTGTCTCCTTATTATCTCTTATTCTTCTCACATTTCATATCTTTGTACAAGTAAATTTCTTTATCATTTACATTATCATTAAGATTGGCAGTATCGGTAGAGAGTCGGATGCCATGCTTTCCAGCATAGTTACGTCCCTTTACGATCTGAGTTCAAATCCCGCCGAGATTGACTTAGCCTTTCATCCTTACGAGGTCGATAAAATAAAGTACCAGTAATGCACTGGGTAATTGCTGGTCTTGTGCCTAAAGTAGAAACAATTATTATTATTTCTGACGGTGGTGGATTCGTAGTATCGGTGGAGGGTCGGACGCCATGCTTTTTTAGCACAGAGTTACGCCCCTTTATGGTCTGATTTCAAATCCCGCCGAGGTTAACTCTGTCTTCCATCCTTACGGGGTCGATAAAATAATGTACCAGTAACGTACTGGGATAATTGCTCACCTTGTGCCAAAACTAGAAACAATTATTATTTCTGACGGTGGTGGATTGGTAGTATCGGTAGAGCGTCGGGCACCATGCTTTGCGGCATAGAGTTATGGCCCTTTATGTTCAGAGTTCAAATCCCGCCGAGGTTAACTTTGCCTTTCATTCTTACGGGTTGGATAAAATAAAGTACCAGAAATGGGCCGAGAGGAAGCTGTCCCTGAAAGGCCGGGTGGAGGTGGCGAATGCGTACATCACATCTGTCAACTGCTACCGCCTCACCGTCGTCCCTTGTCCCGGCCCAACTCTCACCAAAATGGAGCGCCTCCTCTTCAGCTTTTTGTGGAAGGGACGCGCTCCCATGGTCAGACGATCCATCTACTGTCAACACCCATTGCGTGGAGGACTGGGCATGCCATGGCTGATGATGCGCAAACATGTGCTGAGGCTGCGACATCTCTGGTGCTTCCTTGACGGTGAACAGGTGTGGTCGCCGTTCGCCAGGCACGTTTTCCCACAGCTCGTCTCCTTGACGGAACTGCAGTCCTGGGTCAGGAAACGACAGAGGGATAGCACTTGGAAACTGGAATGTCTCCAGGCGCTCACTGCTCTCTGCCAGCTGGGCACCAGTATCGGTGGAACATCCACCTCGGCGTTCTATAGAGGACTAGTGGAGGGGAAGAGCGACGACGTTCTCGGAGAGATCCTGGGCGCCGAAGAAAATCAGCTGTTTACTCTCTTCCGGAGAACTTTCAGCCCAGGGCCTATGGATAACTTCCAGAAATCCCTGGCCTGGTAGTGCTACCGGGGAGCTTTGCCGGTTCGAGATAAGCTCTACAGGCACGGAAGTGCCGTCAGCTGAGCCTGTCCGAGATGCGCGCAGAGCGACGAAACCGTCGTGCACGCACTCGTTCAGTGCCCGAACATTGCTGACTTGTGGAGCTATGTCGAACAGTAGCTGTCGCGTGTAGGACCGATCCGGTTATCGACTGAGTCCATTGTGCAGATGGTCTCGCGTCTTCCTTCGAGGAGGGAGGGCATGCGGTTTTCATCTGCCTGGTGGCCATGGCGAAAGAGATTATGTGGTGGACAAGGTTGAAAGGGTTAAAGACAGACACTTACCTCTTCGGCGAATCCCTGACTAACTTTTTCAAGTTTCACTTGAAGAGGAAAATCAGGGTGGAGAGGCAAGTGCTGTCTTCTAGCAAGTTTGTTGAAAGGTGGGTGAATGTAGCGAGAATGGTCCGAGTGAACGGGACCGCTCTGAATATACGCTTGTAGTTTGAGGAATGGGAAAAAATTGAGAGAGGGCGCTTGCCCTGGTGGTCAGGGTGGCCGTGGTCTTTTGTGTGGTTTTCGCCACGAGTAACCCTCGGTGGTTTCCCCCCTATTGGGGAATTTTTCATTGTTTGAATTTTCATTTTTACTGTTTATATATATATGTTTCTATGTCTTTTTTCTTTTTTGTTTCTTATATAAATAATAAAAATCTTTACACGCACAAAACCCACATCGTACCTTTCTGTGCCGTCTGTAATGTTTTTCTCAATGGCAGCCCTTGTGGCCAATAAAGAAATCATTATTATCTTGTGGCCAATAAAGAAATCACCTCTGTATCCTTGGGTTGTGCGCAGCATTGTGTTATTTTGTGTGTGTTAGATGGAGGGGGGGGGGAGCTTAGATCCTCATGTTGATGTCCTGTCATTGTTACTGGGATTAATTTGTTTCTGGTGTTATTTTAATGTTTCTTCTGTTGTTTATGTTATTTTATTGGGTATTAATCTTGTAGAGTATACTAGGGTTGGCTGAAAAGTTCATAGGCTGACTATGCAGGAATGATACTAGACCTGTGAAATCTTTCATGCATTAATTTCAACTCTTCTTATTAATAACTAAAATGTTTCTTTCTTGGGACTATGCTGGTTATTCCATGAGAGTATCTTGGTCAACCTATGAATTTTTCAGTCCTCGTTTGTTGTATGAGTTGTGTTGTTTTATTAGGAGCTTATTGTGCAGGATCTGTTCTGTTTTTGAAAATTGTACTATTCCACTTGTGTTTGTGACTTGATAATGTCTTGCGCAGGATGTCGGCTGTTCTGAGTAAAGATATTTTCTGAATAGTGTGTAGCGTTGTGAGCCCAAGTATGGTTTCTATGTTTCTGTTCATTACATTTTATCATACCTAGTGCTCCAATGCGCATTAACACTGTTTTGTACCTTTGTGCCCCACATCCTATTTATTTCGAATGCGAGGTCCTTGTATTTTGAGTTTTCCCACATTTTTTAGGGAAGGGGTGGCAATATTTTGATCATAAGGGATCATCGTAGCTGTCAGTGTGCATGCGTTTTTTTCCGGTCTTTGAATTTTGTCTGGGAGGTTAGTTTGGATATCTTTGTCAGTTTGGATCGGCATATCAATGATCATTGTGGCCAGGCCGTTGACATCGACGATGTTTTGTTCATGTGTATACCATTTCTTGTCCGTTTTCACATCGAAGTGTCGGCATATTGTCTAGTAGATATAGCTGTTAACTCCATATATTTATGTATAGTCACACATGGCAAGGATTGAGCAGCCGGAAATAATGTAGTCAACCGTTTCATTGTGTTGGTTGCATTCTGGATTTAATGCTAGGATCTGCTTTCATTATTTTATTTTTGTGGTGAATAGGCAGTATCGGTAGAGGGTCGGACGCCATGCTTTCTAGCATAGTTATGTCCCTTTATGATCTGAGTTCAAATCCCGCCGAGGTTAACTTTACCCTTCATCTTTACGGGGTCGATAAAATAAAGTACCAGTAATGTACTGGGTAATTGCTCGCCTTGTGCCAAAAAGTAGAAACAATTATTTTATTTTTGTGGATTGGCAGTATCGGTAGAGGGTCGGACACCATGCTTTGACGCATAGAGTTACGGCCCTTTATGATCTGAGTTCAAATTCCGCCGAGGTTAACTTTGCTTTTCAACCTTACGGGGTCGATAAGAAACCATTATTATTGGACGCCAGACAATATTCTTTGCGACATATAGTTAAAATCCCATCGAGGTTAGCTTCGCCTTTCATCCTTAGGCGGTCGATAGAATAAAGTACCAGTAACGTACTTGGGTCGATTGAATCACTTTGGGTTATTTCTTTTCTGTTGACCTTGCCCTACATTGTCCGTGCAGTGTTCCTGCCCTTTACGTTCAGAGTTCAAATCCCATCGAGGTTAGCTTTGCTTTTCATGCTTACGGGATCGATAAAATAAAGTACCAGTAATGTACTGGAGTCAATCTATTTTCCCTTCCCCCTCAAATTGCTGGACTTTTGTCAAAAGTAGAATCAATTATTATTTAAAGCGTTGCATATGTCTCGCATGAATTAAAATCCCGCCGAGGTTAACTTTGCCTTTAATCCTTACGGGGTCGATAAAATAAAGTACCAGTAATGCACTGTGTAATTGCTGGCCTAGTGCCTAAAGTAGAAACAATTATTTGTTCCGGTTCTCTGCACGATTAAAGGGAGTGACCCAGATATAGCTGAGTGTTTATGATGTTTGCTTTATCATGGGGCTCCAGATTCAATTCTACCATGATGCTTGGGCATGTGCCTTTTACTATCACCGAGGGTCAACCCAAGCCTCTAAATAAAATTGGATGGACGACGAAAATTGTGTGGAAGCTTGTCAGATTAACTATAACTGTAATCTAAAGCTCCAACGTTGTCACATATTGTGTCATGTTGATTATTCCTGTAGTTATGCCAAGGGTACACGTGAGTGGAATAATCAACCACTGACACGTTAATCTAGGCAGGAGAACGTTGTGTTGATCGAACAAATAACTGTCATCGTCGACACGAGTGGAGGATACGTAAAACATGACATGAAGTCAAGGATTCGCAAACTTTACTTAAGCCAATAACTTTGAGATAAACTATCAAATTTTAATCTTCCATTATCTCAGCCAGATCTACCAACTTATAAAGCGTATCAGAAGCTTAGCTGGCTTCCAACGGGTCATATTCTTTTAAACTATATTTGATCACACAGGTCATATATAATTCTATATAATTGAGGAGACTATTCAGAAACTGTATGGTATTGTTTCTTCCAGCGTAAAAATTACTAGTCAGAGAGAGAGGTCATTTAAAAACTGATCAAAAAAGACGACCAAGATGAGGGGCAATATATTCCCTAGAATTTACCATCCATTAATAAGGTCTTCCAAAAAGAATTAACAACAGAAAAAATAGTTCTTTATCTGTCGTTCTTACTTCCTTCTCTTCTTTTTGTTGTTTTTTTTTTCTTTTTATATAGCTCCCTTCTTTTTGTTTTTCATATATAAGGGGTGTTAGATACCTTTTCTCGGTATATTATGGCTTTACCAGCTTTACATGGAGGCTCAAACTGATTTTAAAAAACTAAGTTCACTTGAATAACAAGAAACATGTCATATAGTTTATTTGAGGTGGCATTTGTATGCGGTTATGTGTGTGTCTATATATTTATGTGTGCCTATATATATGTGTGTGTGTGTGTGTGTGTGTGTGTGTGTGTGTGTGTGTGTGTGTGTGTGTGTGTGTGTGTGTGTGTGTGTGTGTGTGTGTGAAGTGTTTGAGGTGAGAAGACCGGAAAGATAGGGTCTAGCTGACATAGAACCAACAACACATACTGCCAATCCTTCGTATCATTAAAAAAAAAAATTTTTAAGGAATTTTTTAAAGTTTTTGAAAGAAACTTTTTTTAATTTTAAGTTCTGTGAAATTGTTTATGGATTTTTATGCCATCTGAAGAGCTCAGCTCAGTGGAACGGGTAGGAAAAAAACTACCTAGCCGTCGACTTCAGCGAAATATGTATCACCGAGATTAAAATAAACCTGAATACAACTGCATAGGGCCTTCGATGTATTTAATAATTGCAGTCGTTTGAAACGAAAAAAGACATCTGTTGGTATTAGCGGCATTCTAGGTATAAATGTGATGTCTCCCTTACCGCATCCAGTGAAGATCTTGGCTTCAATAATGTGAGGCTGTAATTCAGTGACAACCATATGCTTCCCATTGCACAATCTCGGCTGATCCAGGTTTCTGACAAGCATGATGACTATGCCCTTCTTCAATTCAAAGTTGTGTGATAGCATACCGGATGGTTCCAGGCTGTTGAGAAATTCCACGGGCTAATGAATAGTTTCGTCCTCATCGACAACTGTGTCAATAGATTTGTAGGTCTGGCTACCTCCAGGGATAATTTTTGAGAGATCTTTGTTGATGCCATTCACTGTGATATTTTAGGAGGCAAGGATTGCTCTTTCACCCAGCCACACCTCGTTGGAATGGTGAATTTCGAAATTGGAGAACATTTGATTAATTAAGCTATCATCTGTACAGGCAACAACATCGAAGCAATCAAGAGCAATGATATCAAGCAAGTCGAGGATTTCAAGTATCTTGGGTCCTGGATCATGGACTCTGGGAAGGATTTTGCCACCAGAAAGGCCCAAACATGATCAGCTTGCAACAAGATGGATCGAGTTTGGCGCTCAAATCTTTCCAACCACACCAAGATCAGACTCTTCCAAGTAACAATTCAACCATTCTTGCTATATGAAAGTGAAACATCCAAACAACAAAGGCGCCTTGATGGCACCCACACTTGCCGACTTCGACGCATCCAGAACATAAGCTGGCTTATATCTGACTTTCAAAGAAATATATGCCAGCCTCCCACGCACCCACGCATATCTGTTGTTGTACGTAAAAGGAGAGTAATATTTGCTGGCCACTGCCATCGTGCCACCTATGAGGCTGTGTCCCCATTAGTGCTTTGGAAACCACAAGCAGTCACTAATAACAGGGGGCGCAAGCTCTCCTATCCCGATAGCATCTCCAGAGATGCTGCTATTGAAATCCAGGATTTGGCAACGGCAATGAACGACAGACCCACGTGGAGGTCAATTGTTGGTTCAATTTCGGCTGAGGCCGCCGGGTGAAGCTATCAACGCTTTTCACAACAGTACAAAATGATGAAGGATCAAAACATCCTTCAGTATCAAGGGATGTTTTGCCTTCACCAAGTTTCAGAAGCTTTCGAGCAAACTACATATAAATGTTGTCACTGTGAGGCTGTGCCCGTATGTTGATTCTTAAATTGACGGTTTTAGGAAACCTCGAACTGGATCGGTGCGATTGCCTTTTGATATCACAAGAAACGTTTGTGGGAAGTCTCCTGATAAAACGACAGCGATTCCTCCGATGATTGTTGTGCTGTTCCAGATATCTTTCATTGTTCTGTCCAATGTCTTCAATACATGCCTGTACGCCATTGTGCATTCATCCCCTTAAATTGCCACATATCTTTGCAATACTTCGGCAGCTCCTGAGTCCTTCTTTATATGACACATGGACATTTCATTCTAACTGAGACCCAAATCCAATGTGAAAACAGAATGATCTGTCCAACTTCCAAATAAAAGTGTAGCAGCAATTCCAGAGGAAGCAACTATCTCTCCCTCTGTCTCTCTATCTATCTCTCTGTATGTCTCTCATTATCTCTTTCTCATTCTTTTTCAACTTCTCTCTATCTTTCTATTTGTATGTGTCTTTCTCTATATATCTCTTTTCTCTCCCTGGATATATGTCCCTCTTTATCTCTATCACAATCTCCCGCTCTGAATTTGTCTGTCCGCCCCCCCCCCCCCCCCCACCCCACCCCCTCTCTCTCTCTCCCTCACTATCTCCTTTTCTCTCTCCCTCACTATCTCTTTTTCTTTCTATCTGTGTATGTGTCTCTCACTTTGGACTGTCTCTCTCTCTCTCTCTCTCTCTCTCTCTCTCTCTCTATATATATATATATATATATATATATATATATATATATATATATATATATATATATATATATATATATAAATGTAATCTGAGTTTTTTTAATATTAATAATTGTTTCTACGTTAGGCACATAATAATAACATTCGATTCGTTTGCAATTATGCAAACAAGCCTCATTTTTAAAGTCATGTCAGTAGAATTAACCCTTCATTCTTGCTCTTGTGTTGGCATGTAAACTGAACTGCAGACACTAATGTTTCTGGGTATCATCCTTCATCAGTAGAGCTCATTGTTCACCTGCCAACTTCCAGAGCTAGTGAGAATATATGCTATTTTCAAAAATATTCAGTGACTGATCGGCCTGATTTGCATATTAGCAGACTGGCTAATGAGTCAGATCTGCATATTACCAGATCCACTGATCAGCCAAGCGGTCAATGTACAAACAAAGAAAGTATTACTTAATCTGAGATATTATAATTTTATGCCTTACCGCTATAAATTAACTTATACGAATCGTAGAACAAAGAACGTGGGTGTATTTTCTCTTCAGTATTCCATCTTATTTTATTCAAGCAACTACCAGCGGGGAGGTGGAAAAGAGTGGGAGACAACACCCAGCACTGTATTCTGTTATTTTATTCATTTCAATATTTATCCTTGTCTACCTCCCCCACCTCAACCATGCCAGGGAACGTCTTCACGAACCAAAGTATCGTCTTCCTGTTTTCCTTCGGTTGCAACGTTTTTCGAAATATTTACTTCTGCGTTCACAGATTGATTTTTTTTAGTTTCAGAAGATCCCGTTAAGGGTGAAAGCAGCGATTCTTTGCTTAAACTTTAATATGTTATTTTAATATATATATATATATATATATATATATATATATATATATATATATATTTGTGTTTGTGTCTGTGTATGTATGATATATATATATATATATATATATATATATATATATATGTGTGTGTGTGTGTATGTGTAAAAGATAAACAGAAATAACACAATCGGTACAGTATATGGGAGGGATATATTAGGTTAACGCTTGATATAGCAGGAAGAGGGTCTTAATGTTTCGGACGCTAGTCCTTCATCAGAAGAAAGAATGAGAAATAAGATAGATTGAAGGGATGGGCGGGTTGGAATTGGAAAAAATATTGAAGGTACTAGGATGGGAGTGAAAAATAGACGGATGAGAAGGTGGTGTAAGAAGATTGTAGTAGAAGATAAGTGGTAGTGAGTCGTAGAATATTTAAATGCAAAAAGCAAAGAAAATTTCAATGATACGAAAGATTTCCTGGTGGAAGTTCAGGTGTACTCTGGGTATGTATGTATGTATGTATATATAGTATATGTTTGGTTATATTGGAGTTTACCAATACATTAACTACGCGGGTCTTCTTCAACAAAAGATAGATAGATAGATAGATAGATAGATAGATAGATAGATAGATAGATAGATAGATAGATATATTTCTTTATTAGCCACAGGGGCACAAAAGAAGGGGACAAATACAAAGGGGGAAGTTTACATACAATAAAAACGTGTAAAATGTTATCACAGATGGAATTTAAAAGTTAGTCGATTTTCCCCAATAGAGGGAGACAGTTTATATGGGTAACACATACCCCCGAAAAAAATGTGCAACCCTCATCTCCAGGAGTACGAAGAGTTTGTACTCCATTCCTCTCCTCCTCCTTTTCCTCAACCTACAGGCTGATATAGAGAGAAGGCCCATTCACTCGGGCCATTCTCGCCACTTTCACCCACCTTTCATAAAACTTGCTGGGGTACAGCACCTCTCTCTCCATCCTGATTCTTCTTCCAAAGTGGTATTTGAAAAAAAGAATCAGTTGTTGGCCGGAGAGAAAGGTGTCTGACCTCAGCCCTTTCAACCTTGTCCACCATACAACCTCTTTCGCCATAGCTATCACACAAAGGAAAACCGCCTCTCCTTCGTATATATATATATATATATAGAGAGAGAGAGAGAGATAGATAGATAGATAGATAGATAGATAGATAGATAGATAGATAGATAGATAGATAGATTTCTTTATTAGCCACAGGGGCACAAAAGAAGGGGACAAATACAAAGGGGGAAGTTTACATACAATAAAAACGTGTAAAATGTTATCACAAATGGAATTTAAAAAAGTTAATCGAACTGGCAGGAGACCCAGGGGTAGGGTCTGAGCAAGATGGTTGGATAACATCCATGAGCTTGGCTGGTCATGCTTGGGGATTCAGTCGGATTCAGGTGGAGACGGTTGCCTCTGACAGGACCTGCTGGAAGAAGTGTATGAGGACTCTGCCCCCCCCCCCCCCCTCAGGAATAAGTGGGCGAAGAAGAAGAAGAAAAAGAAAAAGTGATAGATAGATAGATAGATAGATATCATCATCATTACCACTATTATCATGTAATGTCCCTTTTCTCTACTAGCAAGTGTTGGACGCGTCAGTTCTTAATCTGAGACACTGATCTCTCAGTTGGCCCAAGTAATGCATCTTTCTTACATGTATTCCCGCACTCTACAGAATGCACCGTGCATTTTATAGTGGAATCATCACTAGGGAGGTCGACATGTCTTTGACACAACTGGAGAGTTCAACTCTATTTTTTGTTTGGCAAGACCAACCACTTTGCGGGATGTAGTGGGTGCATTTTATCGTTTCGCCAATACTATAGAGGTTGTCCTACCTTTGATACAACTGGAGCGTCTTCTCAACCATTTTTTTGGCATGTTTTCTACAGCTGGATGTCCTTCCTATCACTAACCGCATTACAAGGGGTACTTGGTCCAACGATAACCGTATTGAAGCAAATCTGGTTACGGATCCGGGTAAACAGCTTATACGCATAAGTAAAATTCCTGTCTATCTATCTATCTCACTTTCTGTCTGTCTATATTATCTATCTAGCTATATCTAGCAATCAATTCATCTGTCTGTCTATCTACGTATCCCTGTTTGTTTATTACGTAATAATGGAAAACGTCTTTTGCGGCCGTTAATAGAAAACAGACGTGATCAATAAAAACAATAACAAAAAAAAAACACACACAAACATTCTTTATCGCGCATGCCCGAACACACACGGTAGGCGATAAACATTTCACGATTTATTTTTTTAAAGCTTTATCAATTGTCGATTATTCTTTCATTCATGAACAATGCAAAGGAATAACTAAATAACTACATTGAGTGATTCCTTTTAATGGTTTCAGTCATTAAACTGGTCTGCAGGTCATAATGGAGCGCGGCCTTTAACAGTTTCGTTGTTCATATCGATCTCACTACATATTTCTTTTACTTATTTTATCCATCTTTATTTGCGGAAACACTATGATAAGAAACAAAAACAGACATAGACGTGCATATATGTGCATATATGCCTTAGTATTTGACACCATCTGTCAAATATATATATATATATAAGTTAAAAACAAAAAAATAAAAACAATAACCATGAGTACAGTACAAACAGTGTTGGTATTAGGTTATATATATATATATATAAGTATGTACACGTACATACATATATGTATACAGACGTACAGTAGTATGTATATATATGTATACAGACGTACAGTAGTATGTATATATATATATACATACATGCACACATATATATGCACGTATGGATTCACCGAACATTTATTATAATGCTCGGTGTGTTTGTAAACAAACATCCCGTATTAAGCCGTAGTGTCTAGCAACCATCGTTGCTCGTTTGTTCAACACTGACAAAGGAACGCTGTACTAGTTTCAAGCTTGTTAGCTATCGTCAGTACCTTCCTGCCAGATTGTTGAACGTATATACTTACCTTATGCATATTAACGGCTGAGTAGCCCAATTTGCATATCGAGTGGGTTAATCGGCCGGGTGCACCGAAAACGATAAACGGAAAAAATGAAACGAAATTTCATTTCCCACTCTTAGTACGGCTGTTACTTAAATATAAGTATGTACACGTACATACATATATGTATACAGACGTACAGTAGTATGTATATATACATACATGCACACATATATATATATATATGTACGTATGGTTTAGTTTTGCTCCCGTCAGCGTTTCGTATTCTTTCAGTAAGTTGCCGATCACCCCGATTTCCATGGTGCTCGACACCATTACCGTCACGTCGTCGGCAAAAGCCGACACCGCTTTGCGCAGTCCTGGTTCTAGAGGGATGCCCTGCAACAGCTCCAATTTCCGCAGTAGTGGCTCTAGAATCAATACATACAGAATGTAGGAGAGAGGGCACCCCTGTCGAACGGAACGCGTGATTGCGAACGGCTCCGATAGGTAGCCGTTCACCTTGACCCTCGAGCAGATGCTGGTGTGCGTCGCCCCGATCCAGCCTCTGAAAACAGGACCGTAACCGGCCGCCTTGAGAACCGCTTCCAAGTATCGATGGTCGACCCTATCGAATGCATTAGACTGATCAAAATTGATCAGAGCCCCACCGAAGCCGGGTTTACTACCCACCCCCTCTATGGTGTATCGCATGAGGTGGAGGTTGTCGTGTATGGACCTGGTCGGGATTGCACACGTTTGCGCTTTCCCTACCAAGTTCTCGATGACAAGCGCCAACCTCGTCGATAGCACCTTGGCCAAAATCTTTAACTCTGTGTTGAGCAGAGTTATGGGCCTGAAGTTGTTAATTTCGTCCCCCTTGTTCTCGTCTTTCCTGATCAGCGTTACTACGCTCTTGCCTGCAGAACTGGGAATTCACCCGTTCTGCTGCCAATTACAATAGACGGCTTCGAGGACGCCAGAGAACAAGTCCGGCATGCCTATGTAAAACTCATAGGGTAGACCATTTAGACCGGGTGACTTGCGTTTCCTGCAGCGGCCTAGAGCGTCCCGTATCTCAGTGTCCGTGATCGGTCTTTCGCAGAACTCGGCGTCCGTGTTCGAGAGACGCGGCAGGCCGTTGAGGTATGAACTAAAGTCCATTACCCCGTTCGGCTCACCGTCGTTCTTCTCAAACAGTCGCGCAAAGTGCTGCTGAAAGGCCGTGCACATTTGCTTGGAGTCAACTAGCACGCGTCCGTTTTGGTCTTTCAAAGACCGATTCGTGGACTTGTTGCCACTTTTTGCCTCCGCCACTCGGCCCAAGTTGACAGCTTTCGCTCCTTCGTTTCCTAGAGCAGGTGTTTTGCTTCTGACCACGCAGTCTTCGTGTTTCGCATCGAAGAACTGGTCCAGTGCCGTTATTGACGCTAACACTCTAGCCGCGTTGCCACTTCTAAGTGCCTCCTTTACCTTGGCTACTAGTTCTCTTTCTATTTTGTTTTTCTCTGAGGCTAACTCTCTGCTAAACTCTATCGATTCTACTCTAATTGGTTTCTTGAGAGAGTACCACCATCTATTGTTGACGATGGCTCCTGTTAACTGTTGCTTGACTAGTCTACTTATCCGTTCACTGTAGCTTTACGTGCCGGCAACGACACGTTCAGCTTCCAGTATCCGGGTCCCTGTCTATGTATTCTATCACGGTTGACTAAGCAGACGACTAATTTGTGATCTGAGTAGGCAACCATGTGCATTCGTGGACAGCTTAACATCTCCTTGTCCCTTTCTCTAATGAAGAACCTATCTAAATACGATTTAGATGTCCAGCTGCGGTTTGCCCACGTCCACTGTGGTGCAGTCGGGAAATCCAGTCGATACCTATCGGCCAGTTGGAATTGGCCGATTAAAGTTTTGAGGCTGTTGCACCCCCCCCCCCCATAATGGGAGATGCTCCCACATAGTCCCATCGTGCATCTAGGATACCATTCCAGTCCCCCACTAAAAGTAAGGAGTGAGACGTTCCCAGAAAAGACTCTAGACGCTTAAAGAAGTCTGGCCGTGATTGCGATTGCCCAGTCGGGGCATAAATGGCCACCAGTCTGAAGGCTCCACCTCCGATACTGTTCACGTCTAGGACTACCAGTCTACCCTCCGGGTCCAAGTGTACTTGCTGTACTTCGACGTCCAGGTTCTTCCAAAACATGACAGCCACTCCTCCTCCACTTACTGGCTGACAGAGAGATGCGTAGATCTCAAAGTCGTCGAAGATGGAGGTTAGTTGCTGCCTGTTGTGGATCCTGGACTCGGTGATGGCTATCACATCCATACCGTGTGACCTAAGGTCGTTTAAAAGTTGGGCTTGTTTCCAGGGCATCCCTAGGCCACGTACATTCACGCTTCCAACTCGTAAACTAGCCATGTTGGTGGGGAAGAGTTGGCGAAAAGGACGAAAAGGTGCACTTACCTTTTCGTTTCCTGGAGATCGGGTTGTTCAATCTCCATTTCAGTTCTGGTGGGGTGCTGGGTGGGGTGGGGAAACATTTTAATAAGACGCGGTTGATAGGTTTTTGACAGGGGTTGCCAACATCCAGCGAAAACTGTTTTTTCAATTTCTGATAGGTTTCTATCAAAACCCTTAATAGTTTTAGGTGTGAAGACGATTCTGCTTTGAAGAAAGTTTTGCCCTCCGTCTCCACCTTGGGGTTTGGGGCGATGACCTCTATCAAACTCTTGTGGTTTGTGTTGATGTATGCGTATTGTTGTTTGTGTTTTTGTTGTGTTGTTTTAGTTTGTTGTTCGTCCGGGAGTTTTCTTTTTGTGGTGGGTGCTTGTGTTTGAGGTGGGGTGGTGTTGGTTTTGCAGGTAGGGGGATGTTTGACTGTGGTGTTGTTTGTGATGTTGTTTGTGTCTGTGGCTGTGTGTTGGTGTTGGTGATTGGAGTTTTGGGGGTTTTGTGGTGTCTCTTTTTTGTTTTACTTAATGTATAATCATCGTCAGGAGTGTGGGGTAGGGGTATGTTGTGTGGTGGTGGTGTTTCGGTGTGTGTGTTTGTGGTAGTGTTTGATGGAGTGGGATGTAGTGGGGCTGTGTTCTTCAGGGGTGTTGTCTGTGTTTTTTCTGTTGTTGTTGGTTGAGTGGCTGTTTGTTTTGGTGTGTTTACTCGTTTCGTCTGTCGTTGTACTTGTGGTGGTCGTGGTTGTTTTGGTAATAGTGTTTTTTTAATGATGTTGTTGTGGTGTGTTTGTGAAGGACAGGAGGCCTTTAGGTGTGCTGTGCTACCACAGCGAAAGCAATGAAGTTTACGACCCTTCACCGAAATGTTTATTTTGTTGTTGTCGTCGATGACGACTTTTTCGGGTATTTTGAAGATTCTCTCCGGCCTCACTTGCATCATAATCTCCAAATCAGTACCCGCCCACCTTTGTCTAATAGACTTTCGTATCGAAACAATCATATCAGTCTCTGGCTCTACGAAGCCAGCCAAGATCCACCAGATGTTAATGTTGGGTGGTATATTTTTTATTTTTATTTTTTGTGTCCTTTTTCCCATGTACGTAGGGGAAAAGGCGAAAGCTTTTGACACCATTGGTGTCACAGAATGTTTTGGGGCGAGTGCCTCGCTTTTAAACAGTACGGAAACACTTCCATACTGTTTTCCTCGTTCGAGAAAGTCAATATTTGCTAGAGTCTCCTTGAAGGTGGCTTCTATATCTCCTTGACTAACAAATATTGGCTTTCTCGTTGTGTTGGAGACAGTCCTAAAGGTCACTGTCCTTCGAACTGTCTCTTCTTTTATTTCGAGGGGTGAGTTAATTCTAAACCCACCCTTGTCTTCGAAAGTTACAAATGTTCACCCTTGTTGGAGCATATCTCTTGTATTGGAGATGTCAAGATTTATAAAATCTTGTTTTTTGTTCACTGTTTCAGCGAAAGACATTTTTTTGTGTGTGTGGTGTTGCTGTTGTTGTTGTTATCGATGTTAGCCTCGGCGTTGGAAATCTCAATTTCTTGACGAGGTGAAACTTTATGTGTAGATGTATCTATGGAGTTGTTGTTGTTTTCTTTTTCATGTGTATGTATGTTAATAGGTTTAATTCCTGTGTTTTCCTGTGTGTTATTGGTATTTTTCTCCGCTTCGACGGTAGAAATTTTAAAATATTCAAGTGGTAATATTTGTTTCTCTTTGTTGACAGTCGTATCTATGACGACGTCCATAGTAGCAGAAGCAGATATAACGTTAATATCTGCCTCTCTACCTCTCTTCTCGCTGTCGACGTTCTCTAGCGTTCTTTCCGAGCTATTCATGTTTTATAGTTGGCAAAATTTGATATTTTAAAACAATTTTTAAATTAAATTTTCGCTCCTAAAGGGGCGAAAAATGGGTTTACCACCCAGCTGACAATTCAGCTTGGGGGTTAATCTACAAAATATGTTTTTTCAAACAATTAGTTCGGTTTTTTGCATAGAAATTAACAAAAAAAGCTTACCGGCGATGTTCCACGCGTCAGGCAGATAGATAGATAAATATATAGATAGATAGATAGATAGATAGATAGATAGATAGATAGATAGATAGATAGATAGATAGATAGATAGATAGATATGCATGTGCGTGTGTGTGAGGATGTGTATATGTAAATGTATGTACATGTACAATTTCTACGTGCAAGAGAGTGTGTGTGCGTAGGCATTTTATGCACGTGTGTGTGTATGTGTGTGGTCGTGTATACATGGATATATTTATTTATTTATATTCGTTAATTTTGTTTTTGTTTATAACGGTTTGTTTCTTGTAATACTCGGGATACGTGCGTCCGTTGAATTCTAGGCTCGTGTTTGGTCGTTCTATAGGCTGTTTGTGTCTTTGCTGGTTCGTCCACATATTTGATGTGATTTTTGTTGTGTTAACACTGGTCTGAGGATCAGGCAGTCTAGGAGTCTGGTCTGGGGGTGCCATCCTAGATCACGAGCCAGCTACTTGAGAAACATTTGTAAGCGGGATTCAGCAATAAATCTCCTATGTAACATCTCCTCTTTGTTCTTATATATATATATATATATATATATATATATATCAATGATATTAATAAATGGAAACTATCTTTATAAAACCATATTTATTCTATTATATATATTTCAAGGGTACCAAAACTCCAGAAAAACTGTCGAGTGCTTCGAATCTGTTATAGATATATTTGTTGAATTACCAACAAATTAAATATCCCTTTGCTTATATATATACATGTGTATGTGTGTGTGTGTGTGTGTGCCTCTGTGTGTGTGAATACATATATACATATATTCATACACACATATATACATACATATATACACACACTTATACACACATATAAACATTTCCCTCTTTCTCTCACCCTCTTTCTTTCACTCTCTCCCTCTCTCTATTTCTATTTAAATCTGAGAACTATATACAATTTTCCAAGTCGACGGTTAAATCTAGCTATCGCCGTTTCCAATGGCAACAGTAAATAGTTTCACTTGTTAATACCGTTTTCTTGTGAAATTCTGTTTCACATTAGTGCAGTTAACTACATTACTACTACTACATTACTACTACTACTACTACTACATTACTACTACTACTACTACTACTGCTGCTGCTGCTGCTGCTGCTGCTACTACTACTACTACTGCTGCTGCTGTTGCTGTAGCTACTGCTGCTACTACTACTGCTGCTGCTGCTGCTATTGCCACTACTACTACTATTGCTGCTGCTGTGTCTGTTTCTAATGCTGCTACTCCTACTACTGCTGCTGCTGGTGCTGTAGTAGTTGTAGTAGTATTAATAGTAGAGTAGTAGTAGCAGCAGCAGTAGCAACAAATTAGTAGTAGTAGTAGTAGTAGTAGTAGTAGCAGCAGCAGTAGCAACAAATTAGTAGTAGTAGTAGCAGCAGCAGTAGCAACAAATTAGTAGTAGTAGTAGCAGCAGCAGTAGCAACAAATTAGTAGTAGTAGTAGCAGCAGCATTAACAACAAATTAGTAGTAGTAGTAGTAGCAGCAGCAGTAGCAACAAATTAGTAGTAGTAGTAGTAGCAGCAGCAGTAGCAACAAATTAGTAGTAGTAGTAGTAGCAGCAGCAGTAGCAACAAATTAGTACTAGTAGTAGTAGCAGCAGCAGTAGCAACAAATTAGTACTAGTAGTAGTAGTTAATACGTTGCTTATTTCATCCAACTTTTTTTTTGTTTTGCTTTTTATTTTGTTTACATCGAATGTATGGAAGCCTGGCGGTGATCCAATCTTGCTACTGCTTCTGTAACTAGTACTGTTGTTGCTGCTACTGCTGCTGTGGTTGCTAATGATGTTTACCTCATCTCACCTTGCCACTCTTTGTGTCAATCTGTGGAATGGAAAATTGACGCGAAACTACAGTCTATCTACTACTACTACTACTACTACTACTACTATTGCTATTGCTTCTGCTAATACCACTACTGCTGCAGTTGCTGCTGCTACTAGTACTATTACTACTACTACTACTAATACCACTAAAACTACCGCTACTACTACTAGGATACTTCTGCTGCTACCACTGCTACTACCACGACTGCTACTACTGCTACTAGTACTGCCGCTGCTGTTACTGCTACTACTATTATCACTATTATTATTGAGCGTCAAAGGGCAGTGGATTGGCAGTATCGGTAGAGAGTCGGACACTATGCTTTGCAGCATAGAGTTACGTCCCTTTATGATCTGAGTTCAAATTCCGCCGAGGTTAACTTTGCCTTTCATCCTTACGGGGTCGATAAAATAAAGTACCAGTCACGCACTGGGGTCGATTTAATCGACTTCCCCCTCCCCCCAAATTGCTGGCCTTGTACCTATATAAGAAACAATTATTATTGGGCGTCAGACAATATTCTTTGCGACATATAGTTCAAATCCCATCGAGGCTAGCTTTGCCTTTCATCCTTAGGCGGTCGATAGAATAAAGTACCAGTAACGTACTTGGGTCGATTGAATCAAATTGCTGGCCTTGTACCAAGTGTAGGAACAATTTTTGCTACTACTCTAAGAATTTCGCCAATCGACCGGCGAAATTTGAACTAGGCGCAGAGACCCAGGTGATAACAGCTTAAAATACCCACAGAGAAATGTATGTATGCTTATCATAGATAAACATATTGTATATACTTTCATATACGCCTCTATTCTGAATCACGTTGTGTTAGTGCTACTGTTAATTAATAGCAGCCTATCAAACCCGTACTATTTGTAAACATAAGTTGATAGCTCATTTTTTCTCAGTACCAAGTAAGTAAATGTCACCGAAGATGGATAGAAATCCTGAAATACTGTTATTTGGCGACCTCACGCGGGAACTGAGGTAGCTGTGACATGATCACTGCTTCAAACATTTCCAACGAGACTTGTATGTTCGTTATACATAAACATATTGTATATGCTTTCATATACATCTCTTTTCTGAATTCCACTCTGTAATGCACCGCTGTGGGGTTGCGAGGCGGTGCTGATCGAGCTGGTGCGTTAGCTTGTCTTTAGCCGGTTCCAAGTCTCGCAGGCGGCCTCGCGTTTTCGATCACAGTGGGTTCCGTTGTGGAGAACCCTGTTTATGAGGACACAGATACCATAATATATTCTACCCGATGCCATAGCAACTCTACCAATTCGCCTACTTCAATGCGCTAAAAAATTTATTTCAGTTTTGAAATGTTAATATTCTATAGAGTGTCGTCCCTGTCGCTCTGTATCAACGATCTCAACTGTTTGAGATGCACGGTACAGAGACTATAGACACGAAAAGTGTAACGACACACCATCAGTCTTTTAAATTTGTTGTTATAATGTGGAAGCCACTTATTGTAATCACTTTGGGATGGAATTGTTTACACAACAATAACATTAAGCAAAGGCTATAACAAGTTCCTGAATATGTTTGGGGGTCACTAATTTTCATCACAGCAAGGGTTTGATAACATTATGCGTGATCGTAATAAACAGATCCCAATGTATAAGAGATAAAAAATCGAATGTTAAAATTGTTTTGAAAAAGTGGTGGGTATGCATAAAAACCACTCAAGATTTCCAAATATCCTTACATTTTCCGACTTGTCACAAAACACACACGGCATACCTGATGACACTATGCGGTAAACAAATGTGCCAAGCAGATAACGTCTGCTGTGTATTATTAGTTCAATCCCTCATGGGATTGATTTGTTTTTCATTTTTCCGAGGCCAATGGATTATTAAATAAAATTATGAATTATTAGATAAAATTTATAAAATTTCAATATAGTATAAATAATTTTAACATTCACTATATTTCTATTAATTCAAATAATTTAAATCACAAAAAAAAATATATATATAAAAATACAAGTATAAATATTTACTAGACTTCATTGATTTATCATATTGCCGCTTCCGCGTAAACAGTTCACTTTGTTTCTAGAATAAGCTGCTATTGTCTAGACAACCAACTTGTTATTGCAGATAGATAAGAATCAAGAGATTAATTAACTACTGGTACATTAGCAGAGTTATGTATGAACAAACAGGTGTAAACACCTTGTCTTTGTACACAATATCCTCTTGGACAAAGAAAGAAGGATCAGACGGATTAGGTTCAATCCTATGCTGGGATTTCATCAGTGACTAAATGCCTTTTTTATATACGCTGCTTATAATGCCGCTATTACTGAGGGCTTGGGTAAATTGAATAAATCCTTTTCTATATATAAAACCTTCTTGGTAGCAAATTCGATAAATATATTGGTTTCTGATTTGGGGAGGGGAAAGTCGATTAAATCGACTCTAGTGCATTACTGGTACTTTATTTATCGACTCCGTAAGGATGAATGGCAAAGCTAGCCTCGACAGGATTTAAACTCAGAACGTAAAGGGCCGTGCATTACTATCGATGCATTAGCAGTGTTTTGTTCCAATGCTCTACTGTATTACAGAATATACCTATAGATTTTAATCAACACAGTATCGGTAGAAGGTCGGACGCCATGCTTTCCAGCATAGTTACGTCCCTTTACGGTCTGAGTTCAAATCCCGTCGAGGTTAACTTTGCCTTTCATTCTTATGAGGTCGATAAAATAAAGTACCAGTAATGTACTGGGTAATTGCTGGCCTTGTGCCAAAAGTAGAAACAACTATTTAATAAGCAGATTTATACATCTTGTCTTTATATACGTTATATGAGTGAAGACGTTAGTTGATTACATCGACCCCAGTACGTCACTGATGCTTTATTGTATAGACTACACAAGGATGAAAGGTAAAATCAACCCCCGGCCGTAATTGATCTCAGGCTGGAAACATATACTGCAAATCATTTCGTTCGATGCTCTGCTGATTCAGTCAATACATCGCTATTTACAGTAAACCAAAAATGTTTGGAAATGTTGAAATGGTTGAGTGAAGTTTTCACTTTTGCAAAGTAAATAGAGTTTGTTTGTTGTGGGGGAGGGGTATATGTGTCAGTGTGTGTATATATGTATGTGTATATGCGTGAGTTCGCCTGTCAATGTGTGTACGTGCGCCAATGTTTGTGTGTGTGTCAATGTGTATGCGTGTATCAAGGTGTGTACGTGTGTGAATATGTGTACGTGTGCCAATGTCTGTGCCTGTGCCAATGTGTTCGTTAGTGTCTGTGTGAGTACGTATGCTAATATGTACGTGTATTACTGTATGTATGTGTGTGTCAATGTGTGAACGTGTGCCAATGTGTGCACGTGTGACATCATATGTACGTGTGTTTATGTGTGTGTCTCTATGTGTATGTGTGTTTCTGTGTGAACAAGTGTCAATGTTTCCTGAAATCCCTTTCAACACGTGAGTAGCTCTCGAAGAAGCCATTTTTTTGGGGGGGGGGGGGGACCAGAAAAATTCGAGGACAAAATGGCACACAAAAATACAACTTAATAAGGACATCTTTCCCAAAGAATCCGTTATAATGCTATTGTCAAATTTTGAAAAGAAGAATAACATTAGAGTTTTCTTGGCTCAGCACGCCATATTTGAATCCGAGTTATTAAATTTTATTGAAAATTGTGTTCATAAAAAGGTTCTAAAAATTGTTGGATTTTTTTTGTTTCTGTTTTATTTCGTTTTATTTTTTATTTGATTCTTACAATGGATGGATTGACAGAATTGTTAAAGTATTGAAGAAAATATTTTGCTGTATTCAATTATGCCCCTTCTGAGTTTAAATCTCGTCCGTGCCTACTTTGCCTTCCATTCTTCTGAGAATCGATAAATTTTAAATACTAGTCAGATACTGGAACAATTTAATCAGTAAATCTGCTGACATGATCCTATGCTAGAAATCACTTGGGGATTAAACCACGTTATTATAATTCGTTTTGCTGTAAATCGAGGTTCGTATCCTATTGGAGTTAAGTTTGTTTTTTATCTTCTCGGGGACGATAAAATAAGTAGAAACCACCTCTTCACGAAAATGCGTGGGTATCAGATTATTTTGCTACCTGTAGCAATATTTAGCGGCCAGTAATCAATATTTTAGGCGGATTTGAATTGGCGGATTTGTCAGAACGTCGGATAAAATGCTTTGTGGTGTTCATTCCGGCTTCTGCGCTCTAAGTTCAAATTCCACAAGGGTAACTTTGCCTTTCATCTTTTCGAAGTCGATAAATAAAGTATCATTCCAATACTGGGATCGACTCTTTCTCTATATCGTTTTTTCCTTCCCTCTCTTGCTCTATTCTTCAGTGGAAAAAAATAGGTTGTGTTCAGACATGGAGAGGGATGACCTCCGCCAGGTTTAAATCGCCAAGATACATCTTATGCATCCAATATACAACAGCGCCCCAGCGACTCTATCAGAAGTTATGGTTTCATGCTATGGCTTGGTAATTTTCTTTCTCAGGAATATGTTTCTCAAGTGATTCATTTGTTCTGTATTCTAAGATCGTTTTTCTCTCGGCATTGACAATGATGACGATAACAACTACTACAACAGCCTTCCGTTCTCAATAATTATAATAATAATGTTGCACGTGATTGCTGAAAACATAGATTATGAATTACCAAGCCATAGCATGAATCCGTAACTCCGGATAGAGTCGCTGGGGCGCTGGTGTGTTATAAGATGTATCATGGTGATTTAAACCTGGCGGAGCCCATCCCTCTCCATGTCTGAACACAACCGATTTTTTTCCCACTGAAGAAAACAGAATTTTTATCCGACGTTCATTCCCATGCACAAATCATATACCGTAAAGCATTTCGCTTGACGCTCTACAGACCTGCCAACCTCTAAACACCCAAACGGGGAGTACCATGAAAAAAAGTGCTCCAAAACGGGGAGAAATGAGGCAAAATTGGGAGATTTTACATAATGAAAGCTATACCCATTTTCACATCTCTCACCCACCCCAAAGTGGGTGGGGGATCTCCCTGCTGGACGGGGAGAGTTGACAGGTCTGGCATTGTTCTAAAATAACACCAAAGTCAATCCCTATAACATCTCAAGCATTTGTGGAAAGTGTAATAAAGGAGAAATAGGTATGTGAGAATAGAACAATGAAAACCCTAATTAGAGGAGAAAATCGGGAATAGATGACCATTTCTAGGACCTCCGTGAGAAGGGGCGTGTCACTGAAGTCAACACAGTGTTTCACTGCTATTGTATGTTATCGATCCCGGAAGGATGAAACGCAGAATTGACGTCGGTGGTATTTGAAATTAGAGCGCAAAAAGCCGTAACTAGATGAACTTTGATGCTCTAACGATTCTGCCAAGTCACTGCCATTAGTAAAAACAATGATAATGATGATATAGCTTCAAGGTTTTTATTATTAAAATGGGTTGCCTGTGCTGTAGATTGGTAGAATCGTTAGAATGTCGGACAAAATGTTTGGCTTTTAGTTACGGTTCTTTACGCCGAGGTCAACTTTGCTTTGATCAATATAATCGGTCTTCTCTCCCCCAAATGTGTTGGTTTTGTGCCTAAATTAGAAATCATTATTATAATGGATTACTTATTTGAAATGTCTCTTGGAAACGTTAACGTTCGGTTTATAATCAACAACAGCATTTGAGCATCGCTTAAATCATACTTCGTTCGGGTTTTATCATTAAATTCCTTGCTTATCTCAATAAAAAACATGTAATTGTTGTTACTGGTACTGTTATCATTGTTTCTGGCGTTCATCATAAAAAGCTGACCTTTCTGCCTGTTTATGTAACAACCCCCTCTTTCGCCCACGTAAGTTATATTTTTAAATTCACTTCACACAGTCTTTCTATTAAATGATAAATGAAGGGTTTATTTAATCTGTCCTTGTCAAGAATAAGGTTACATCTGTATGACATCCAAATATATCTTATCATCTATTTTTTTATTTACCTAATTAATTTTAGACAAGCTTAGCCGCAATCCAATATTATCCAGTTCTATTTATAATTTTTACAATTTATGTTTATTCATGATCACTCACAATCTAAATATATGTGAATGACGATAACAAATCCTTGATTTACCATATCATACAACGTATTCTCTTCGGTCATTTATCTTTTGTAACAGTATGTTTTTCATACTATTATTTCCGAATGCAGACCTACCAACCTCTATAAACCAAAAAGGGGTGTACCATGAAAAAATGAAATGAGGCAAAATGTGGGGGAGATTTTACATCTCATACCCACCCCAAAGTGAGTGGGAGAACTCCCCGTCGGACGGGACAAGCATTCCTTGTGTGTTGTTACATACCAAATATGAACACCTCATATTCGAATGGTTAAGACGTTTGCTTCACAATCAGTCCCATGTTCAACCTGCTACGTGTCATGTTGAGCAACTGTCATTTCATGAGTCCAGCCTTGTCACACACTGCTGAATCCCCTTCGGAATTACGTTAACGGTACACGTATCTGTGGAATACTCAGCCACTTTGATTGAACAATTGGAACATACATTATTTTTTTTAGGGCAATGCATTGGCAGAATTGCTCATAAAGACGGTGGAGTGGAAGATACGTTAAAATAAAGTTCCCAGCAAGTTATGTGGAGGAGGGGGGGGGGGAATTTAATCGACTTATCTCTTCTATATTGCTATCTTCGTACCTATATTAGAAATTGTTGGGTGGTGGAGTGACAGTATTGATAGAGCGCCAGACAACATGCTTTGCTGCATAGAGTTACGGCCTTTTATGTTCTGAGTTCAAACTCCGATGAGATTTGCTTTGCCTTTCATCCTTAAGGGATTGATAAGATAAAGCACAAGTAATGCACTGAGGTCGATTTGATCGACTTTCTCCTCCCTACAAAAAAATTGTTTATCTTGTTCCGAAATCAGAAGCCATCATTATTATTGCGGTTTATTATAGGGCGGTGGATTGGCAGTATCGGTAGAGGGTCGGACGTCATGCTTTGACGCATAGAGTTACGGCCCTTTCCATTCTGAGTTCAAATCCCGCCGAGGTCAACTTTGCCTTTCATCCTTACGGGGTCGATAAAAAAGTACCAGTAATGTACTGAGTAATTGCTGGCCTTGTGCCAAAATTAGAAACAATTATTACTAATATTCTTAATACACTGGGTAATTGCTGGCCTTGTGCCAAAATTAGAAACAATTATTACTAATATTCTTAATACACTGGGTAATTGCTGGCCTTGTGCCAAAATTAGAAACAATTATTACTAATATTCTTAATACACTGGGTAATTGCTGGCCTTGTGCCAAAATTAGAAACAATTATTACTAATATTCTTAATACACTGCGTAATTGCTGGCCTTGTGCCAAAATTAGAAACAATTATTACTAATATTCTTAATACACTGCGTAATTGCTGGCCTTGTGCCAAAATTAGAAACAATTATTACTAATATTCTTAATACACTGCGTAATTGCTGGCCTTGTGCCAAAATTAGAAACAATTATTACTAATATTCTTAATACACTGCGTAATTGCTGGCCTTGTGCCAAAATTAGAAACAATTATTACTAATATTCTTAATACACTGGGTAATTGCTGGCCTTGTGCCAAAATTAGAAACAATTATTACTAATATTCTTAATACACTGGGTAATTGCTGGCCTTGTGCCAAAATTAGAAACAATTATTACTAATATTCTTAATACACTGGGTAATTGCTGGCCTTGTGCCAAAATTAGAAACAATTATTACTAATATTCTTAATACACTGCGTAATTGCTGGCCTTGTGCCAAAAGTAGAAACAATTATTATTGCGGTTTATTGGGCTGTGAATTGGCAGTATCGGTAGAGGGTCGGACGCCATGCTTTCTAGCATAGTTACGTCTCTTTACGTTCTGAGTTCAAATCCTGTCGAGGTTAACTTTGCCTTTCATCCTTATGGGGGCGATAAAATAAATGTACTGGGTAATTGCTGGCCTTGTGCCAAAAGTAGAAACAATTATTATTGCGGTTTATTTTTGTTTTATTTCGAATACAATTGCGTTATTTCGTTCTTGATTTCTTTTTATATATTTATATATTAACAGACAAGGAAGGACACGAAAGCAGCGTCAAGACTATTTGCTCCACTACCTCAATCACTGTCAGGTATGTCGGCAACAGCCTCTAAACCCCAGACATCGCCAGAGTGTATCGAGTCCAAGGATAAAAATAAGAAGATTTTGAAAACGCCTCCAGAAATAGTTCTTGGACTGGAGACTGAAGATGGCGCCTGTGCATTGGTCGAAATTGATGACATTATTGACGATTCTAACTTAGCGCCAGAAGGTAAGAGAAAATGTGTAGTTCACCTATAGAAGATCCAAGCATTAGACATGTGTAATAGTTGTTGTTGTTTGTTATATTTTCCAGATACACTCGATGGTCACAAAAGACTACATTACTATTCCAATACAATACAATAATAAGTTTTTTATCTTCAATCTGAATAACAGCTCTCACCAAGAAGATCTATGGGAAATGAGTTCCAATCACAACCATTCCATCTATTTTAGACCTAGGATTACATTATCTAATGTAATTTGAAGGATTTAGCAGCTACTTTTAACTAGTCAAACGATGGTTTACAGGCCTTTCTAATAAGCTTACACGATTATAAATATTTTATTTGTCTCGTTGTGACAAGAAATATTTGCTAAGAATTAAATGGTTATAATTGACTAAAACTTTATATTTTAGCACATCTGTATTTATTGCAAATGAATAGTTGGCAGCCTTCATCAACAGTATACCACATTAACCCAGGACCGTAAATATCAATCATGATTTTGTAGCAGTCACCGTCTATTTATAGATTTAGTCTTTCGATGCTTTCTTGAACTTTGTTGATATACGAGAAAATTCGAGTGAATGAGCTGTGGCTTACTCTCCAATAATTGAAGGGTAGTGGATTGACGGAATTAGTAAAGCGTTGAATAAAATGCCATTGCGGTATTTGTTCTGGCTCTTTACATTCAAATCCCGCTGAGGTTGGTTCAAAGTAATTTGGTATGAGCGACAATGAACAATAGGCTGAGTCCTTTGAAGCACATTGCTTCTAAAGTGAAAGCAAAAACATATATCTCCCCACTCCTATGGGTGGTTCTCAATTCAGGCATAGCTGGTCTAAGAAGTGGATCTCTCAGATATGTGAAGACATAGGTTTACCGTTCGCAACAGCAGAGGGTAGACAATCCAAGTGATAAATATATACATTCATACATACGTCTATATGTGTGTGTGTGTGTGTGTGTGTGTGTGTGTGTGTGTGTGTGTGTGTGTGTGTGTGTGTGTGTGTGTGTGTGTGTGTCCAGTAAAATATATGTTTATCCGTGTAAGTTGGGATGCCACTTTGGTAAAAACAGGAGTAAGCAGGAGAAAGCTCTCTACAATTGTAGTATGTAGTTGCGATGAAAATTCAGTATAAAAATAACATTAAGAAAGATGCTGTGATTACATAAGGCGATTATTCATTTTGATTATTTCTATTGTGACCCGTATGAAATTCAAGATGCAGTATTTGCATTTGTTGCTGGTATAGGAGCGATTTTCGTCAGATGAATTTCCGTTTATGTGATATGTTGCATATGCTTGTCCGGCATGCAAGAAGAAGAATATGTTTTTGCCTGCAGCATATCATATAAACGTAAATTCATCTGAGGAAATCGCTCCCATACCAGCAACAAATGCAAATACTGCATCGTAAAATTAAGGTGTAAGTGGCTGAGTATTCTACAAAAACCTGCACCCATAACGTAGTTTTCGGGGATATTCAACTTGATACAAATAGTGACAGAGCTGGCTCTTTGAATTACAGGTACAACTGATTTTTGTGTTTCTATATATCGGGACAGGTTCATTGGTGGTATAGGTCGCTGATTATATTTTCGGTGGTTATATTGATTATGTGTAGGTCCAATGCCAATTCCGTAATGGGCAGTAGTCTCTGCAGAGTAATAGAGAAACTATGTAATATGACGGCTGAAAACTGATGACTCGTTGATATTGACTACACAACGATATTTGTTTGTACTTTTGTTATATGTATGTTTGTTTAAAATACGCACACTCACTCAACACGCACACTCATATATATATATATATATATATATATATATATAACGAAGGAAATGTGATAAGGAACCAGGTGGACCATAACGCACCAAAGTACTCAATACTTAGGGTAGTAGAGTGGGTAATAGGAACGAGTAGGACCCCGACGGCTGAGCTCAAGCCGTTTCGACGGCTAATTCTGGACTAAAACGTTTTAGTCCAGAATTAGCCGTCGAAACGGCTTGAGCCCAGCCGTCGGGGTCCTACTCGTTCCTATTATATATATATATAATATATATATATATATATATACATATGTATGTGGGGGGGGGTTGTTACTTTAGACCCATCGAAAGAATCTCAGTATTTTGTCTGGAGTCAAATAAAATTCGAACACGATAAGTACCTTTATAATTTGACAGTTGGAACAGTCCGATAAATGGTGCAGATTAATTTGAAAACGTGTTTTGGTACTTACAAATTCACAAAATTTTCCACATACTCAAATTTCGCATCTGACCCATCTGAAATATTTTCTGCTTGAACAGAAAAATTTCTTACACCCAGTGACTAATTCCCTTTGTGTGAGAGAAAACGGAAATCAATACGTAGAAATACGCATAGCTTTATTTTTACTTTTTATATATAATGCGATACAAGAAAGCAATAGTTTTGATACAAAACTACACATTAAAGGGATTGGAATATATATAAACAAAATAAAAATAAAAGAAATGGGTTTTTCAGACAACATGTTTCCATATAGGTTAACGGCACAATAGAAATTCTATTCAGATCTTCTTGGTTTCTTTATCAAATATGAATAAAATCCGTTACTAATATGAAATCTTATATAGAATTTTCGATTATGTGTACATATATATTATTTTATTCTTTTTTATCATTTTATTGGTTTCAGTCGTTGGACTGCGGTGATTCTGGGGTTCTGACATGAAGGGATTTAGTTAATTATATGGAATAGGCTACGTAGCTGGTCACGGCATAATAGACAAACATGCTTTTTTAAGCTTATTTTACCGGTAAACCCTGAAGGGACGTAACTCTAGCTGGGGTCTCGGAAGCTTATTTTACCATTAAATAATTAATATTAGAACCCTGGTAGTGACTATCTTTAACCCAGTTCGTGACTTCCTGCTAAAATTCTTAAGCCATGGAACTCAGTAGATGTGTGTGTGTATGTAACTAAAGCGTAATGTACGTTACGAATGGACAAATCACAAGCAGAATTATAATAAGATGATGACTAATTGATTTTAACTTGTTTTTTAATAATTGATGGTGGAAAAGATTTCAAATTGTCTTAACTCTGGCCGCAACTCATGATGTCTGACACTCTTACCGGCTAAATAGCCTGGGAGTCTATTTTACTGGGAGCGGCTACATAGCCTCTTCCTAATTATATTAACCCAAGTGAAATTCTGCAGTTCACTTATTAAATTGCACGGCTGTTAGAGAGTTACGTCCCTTTAGTGGTGTGACTCTTTTTTTCACTAATTTGCACGGATATAAAGCCCGAAAGAACTGCTGTTTTTTGCTGTTTACTTTGTTGAATTAAAAACAATATACTACCTACATGGAAGAACAGCGGTATTTGTTCCAGCGCTCTAATCTCACTCACCTCAACTTTGCCTTTCATTCTCATGGAGTCGATAAATAAAACGTCCAGTGCAGTGGATTAGTGAGGATTGTTAACGCGGTATTTGTTCTGAGTCTGTGTTGAATCCTGTTTCCTATTACTCTTTTACTGTTTACAGTTGGTAGACTGCGCCCACGCTGGGGCACCTGGTGCGAGGTGATAAAAACTGACCTTGCTCACTTATACCTCTCTAAGTCAATGTCACTGGATTGTGGTCTTTGGCGCTATGCAGTTATACAGAAGACCCGCCTTCACTTGCATACAAACTTAAACCTACAGTCAGTAGGCACCTCTTAACTCAATATACACCCCACCCTACTTCCCATACTCCATCCTCCCATTTCCGTTCACTGTAAAGTGGTCGTGTAGGTGACACGACAAAAAGCACCCAGTGTACACTGTAAAGTGGTCGTGTAGGAGACATGGTAAAAAGGCTCCCAGTCCGCACTGTAAATGTGGTTGGTGTTAGGAAGGACAGAAACAGTTCTGTACGAGCGAGACACGGTCTCCCGCCCAATCTTGCCTCAAGTGGGACAAAACCATCCAACCCATGCTAGCGTGGAAGATGGACGTTAAACGATGACGATGATGATGCTGATGCTGACGATGTTCCTCCTCTCTATCTCCTCCTTTCTCTCTCCTCTCCCTCCCCCTCTTTTCTCTCGCCTCCTCACTTTTTGTCGTGGCACCATTATGACCGCTTTACAGGGTGGATTGGGTGCTTTTTGATGTGATACAGGATAGACTGTTCATTAGGATAGTTGTTCAAAATTTCAAGTACTTTATTAAAATAATAATATATATCGGATATATGATGTCCTCCTGGCAATGCTAGTGCAAAGCTGCAGCCCTCACTCACAATCGATTACGACTTGGCAGTATGTACCATGCTTTTGCTAAGGATTTTAGGCGTCCCGCCCGACTCTCTCTCTCTCCCTTGATCCAGCAGAACATCAAGAGTGTGACAACTGGAAGAACAGAGAGCTGCATTAGCACTGATGTAGTACTTTCTTCATCGATCCCCAAAGAATGAAAGGCAAAATTACCTAGAGTAGATTTAACTTAACTATCAAATCAACCACTTAATGCTAGTGTAAATACCTTACATCTATAAAGGAAGATAACTTTCTAACAGTCAACTAAAGAGGTGAACTCAGCCACTGGAAAGTGGTCGATAAAATTGATACTAGACAGGATGCCACTCAATCGAAAGGTTAATCATTAGCTATTGATGTTATTCATTTTCAACTGGGCTAATTAGAACAGTGCCCATGACATTACAATAGTAATCCCTGCACACTAACTACTGAACAGAACGCCTTACCGTGGGTAAAAATAAATGACTATAACCTTTTTCATGGAGGGTGGTGGCAAAATTGAGCGATGGATTACGAGTACCACACAAATGGACATAATTCAATACTAAATGGGTTTGATCAGTGCTGAGCTAGAGTGAGGCAGCTAATCAATAAGTTTGGGTATTACAAACAGCATAAAAATACAACTATTTTCTTATGCTTTTTTCTAGATATATTCTTTAAAAACATGTTTGAAGGAATGACTGTAAGTCCTCCGACGTGTAATAACACACACATATACTCACATACATACACACACACATACATACACACACACACACACACACACACACACACACACACATATGTATTGAGCCAGAAGCACGATTTTATATCCTAGGATATGGGTAAATATATATGTAGAAGATATATTTAATTTGTTGGAAATATATATATATATTGTATATATATATATATTGTATATATATATTGTATATATATATATATATATATATATATTGTATATATATATTGTCTATATATATGTATATATATATATATAGTATATATATATATATATATAGTATATATATATATAGTATATATATATAGTATATATATATAGTATATATATATAGTATATATATATAGTATATATATATAGTATATATATATAGTATATATATATAGTATATATATATAGTATATATATATAGTATATATATATAGTATATATATATAGTATATATATATAGTATATATATATAGTATATATATATAGTATATATATATATAGTATATATATATATAGTATATATATATATAGTATATATATATATAGTATATATATATATAGTATATATATATATATAGTATATATATATATATAGTATATATATATATATAGTATATATATAGTATATATATATATAGTATATATATATATAGTATATATATATATATAGTATATATATATATAGTATATATATATATAGTATATATATATATAGTATGTATATATATATATAGTATGTATATATATATATAGTATGTATATATATATATAGTATATATATATATATAGTTGTATATATATATATATAGTATATATATATATATAGTATATATATATATATAGTATATATATATATATAGTATATATATATAGTATATATATATAGTATATATATATATATAGTATATATATGTATATATATATATAGTATATATATAGTATATATATATAGTATATATATAGTATATATATATAGTATATATATATAGTAATATATATATATATATAGTATATATATATATATAGTATA
>CAXHJY010001203.1:17500-25000 GCA_964016885.1 Eledone cirrhosa
AATATTAGACCCTGAAAGAATAACATATGAGTTTGTGACGTCCATCATTTCCTCACTATTAAATATAATAGTTGGTGGATTTGTATGGTTGGTGGATTGGCAGTATCGGTAGAGGGTCTGACGCCATGCTTTGCAGCAAAGAGTTACGACCCTTTATGGTCTGAGATCAAATCCCGCCGAGATTTACTTTGCCTTTCATCCTTACGGGGTCGATAAAATAAAGTACCAGTAATACACTGGGATAATTGCTGGCCTTGTGCCAAAAGTAGAAACAACTATTAAATAAAATAGTTCAAATAGGTTATTAGAATAAAAAAACGGAATTAGATATCTAGAAGTTACCACTACGATGGTACTCGCTGAATCCTCCTTCTCTTCATTTTACTTGATCTTGTAAATATAAATGCTTAACACTTCCACAATGCTAAACATATTTCGAAGGGGAGAACAAAGCTGAAAAATTTGATCCCAGTACGTATCTGTTATTTTATCAACCCTGGAAACATAAAGGGCAAAGGTTACATCAACCTGTAATCGAGCCAACTAATGCAAGTGGCACTGTTCAGCCTATTAGATAAAGCTGTCAAATTCCCCATAAATCAAAGCCTACTTTGATTTGAAAAAACGAAGTATACATTGCATAATCTAGTCCTAGATGTGTATGAATACTGGAATTAGTTTTGCCGTTTTTCTGGTTCCTATGGGTGTGTTCATGCTTAGCTTAACAATCTAAGGGAACAGAGTTATATATATATATATATATATATATATATATATATATATATATATCTTACTTTTAGTCTTTCATTATAAATCCATTCACTACGGAGTTTCTTCATATGTACAACTTTGCCATTCATCCTTCAAGTACTGACTTAATATGATATTCTCATAATTCTACCAAAGTGAGTGTCTGCCAAACATACACACCACGTTCGAACGCAAATGAACCAAATTCCCACTGTCACTGCCCCTGTTCCTCCCGCTCTCCCCATCTCTCACTATAATGAACAATTGGGGGCCACGCGCTCGCTGGCCGGCCGTGGCACAGGCGGACAGAATAGATAAGGTGTTTCCCCGGAGGATGGAGAAGGAGATGCGCTGGTTGAATCAGTCCAGCTCGTGAGGCTCACACCTTCGGGTAGCCCACTCTGTGCCGATGGTCATGAGTAGGGAGGTGGCTCTTTGACTGACATTTTATTTTAATGATCTCCTTGATGATAAAATTGTAAAGTTGATTTGGTCAGCATTTGAGCTCAGAATGTAAAAGCCCATAGTGAAATATCACATATTTTGCCCTAAGTTTTAACGATTCTGCTAATTCCCCGCCTATTTATATAGTTCTATTTATCCCACTCCACACCAGTAGACTGAGATATCGATAAACCAAATATCTAAGCAACACATCGCTACTTATCTCATTGATAGTAAACTGGTGACATCACAACACTTGTCATAGTAAATGTTATTGTTGCTCTCCAACAGGTTTGCGGTCGAGCCCATAGCAGTGGAGACTTCTGGTGTCCTTGTCCTAGGATCACCTCCATACTCATCACCATCGATACAGAGTTACCAGCAGGTATGAGCCTCGCGAGTTGGAATGGCTCTTGCCGCGAGTCTTCCTCACTATCCTCCAGGGAAACGCCTTCTCTATTCTCTCTGCCGGGGCCGCTGAGTAGCCAACGCGTGAGTCCCCATCTGCTTATAATAGGGAGAGTGGGAGAGACGGAGGCAGTGACAGTGGGAGATCGTTCCATTGTGTTCGGACCTGGTGTATATATGTATATATTTATTTACCACACCACATTAACTGTATATTCTACACAACATTATATTAATTACCACTCCATTACCACTGGTGTTTCAGTTTTACCCCCAGAGAAGTAAAAGCTACGATTGTTAATTTTCATAAGTTAATCAAAAGAGGAGGGCCAGTACGTGTAGCTTCTGCAGACCATTACAGACTGATGACATAAATGGGGTTGATATCCACAAGAAAACATTAAGTTGGGGAAAGAATGCTGGATGACTACAAGTCTAGGCGTCAGGTGTGATATATTTAAGGTGGGGCTTGGGAGGTGAAATGCAGCAGAAATAATTGTATCTAGGTTTTGGCACAAGGCCAGCAATTACCCCAGTGTATTACTGGTGCTTTATTTTATCGACCCCGTAAGGATGAAAGGTAAAGTTAACCTCGGCAGGATTTGAATTCAGACTATAAAGGGCCGTAACTCTTTGCTACAAAGCATGGCGTCCGACCATCTACCGAATAAATGTGTAATTTAGGTGGGACTGAAGAAAGAAAGTTGTCTCTGTCCAGTGCAAAGGCCATTTAGTTCTGGTAAACGAATCAGAAGAGAAAGAATGTGTCTGAAATACATTCAGATTTAAGCATAGTGTATCCACTGAAGAGTGACCTATGAATATATTTTATCATTTAGTCAGGAGAGAAAACAGTGCCCATAGCTTTTTATGTTGTCAAGGAATACATGATTTGTGGGAGGGAGGAACCTATATTCAAATTGGAGATTTCCCCCAATATTTGCAAGAGAATAGACTCTGCTAAATGCACCTAAGGACTATGGGGCTATGTTAAACCGGGCGATTGATTAAGTATGCCATTCAAGATGGTTATCGCGGAATTTGAACTCAGAATGCAAAGAGTCGGAACACTGCATCTCAATTGATGCTCTAACGGCTCCACGGGTTCACCGCATTAGACTGATGCAATATTTATTGACCGCTGGAGAATAAAAGACATCTGGAGAAAAGCTGACATCCGTGAGATTTGAACTCAGAAATATCAAAGCCAAAATAAAACAGCTAACAATTCTGATAATTCCCCGTAACACCAAATAACACACTTTCTGCAGATCTGGTCAAACTTACTCAATAAGACCACCAACTCCTTTTATAGTTTAAATTCTTGAAAGTCTTGCAAGAAGTATATCATTTCTTACATCTCAATCCAATTTCTGTTCCACTTTTTCTTCTCATTTTCTCCCATCCTCACTTGTCTCTTCGTGTGTGTGTGTGTGTGTGTGCGTGTGTGTCTGTGTGCGTGTCTGTCTGTGTGTGTGTGTCTGTGTGTCTGGGTCTGTATGTGTGTCTGTGCGTGTGTGTGTATGTATGTATGTATGTATGTATGTATGTATGTATGTATGTATGTATGTATGTGTGTGTGTATGTCTGTGTATGTGTGTGTGTGTCTGTTTGGAACTAAGTATGTTGATGTATTTAAGTGTGATATGAATGTAATTTAACGTGGTCCTAAAGCTGGAGAGGTAATTATGCCCTATTGTAATAGTTCTTAAATATAAGACATATCGTTTACATTGAAGAATTTAATGTAAAATATGAGATCATTTAATTACAAATAAGTTTACCGCGCCATTGTTTCATTATAGTTTGAACGTTTTCAGCTTTTATTTTTCAAATTATCAATTTAATTGTTTTCTTGGCAATTAAGATTCAGCGGTATTTGTTATAAATAAGGATATTTAATTAACAACGAAATTTTATCGAATACCAACAAGGAAATTATTTACAAAATCAATAAACTATAAAACGATAGAAAATGTGTTAAGTATCTGAAGTGATGGTTGAGTGAGCATTTTCCATAGGTTTTCCTATTACAAGAATAAGAAACGTAGTGTATCTAGATAAATGCGCAAAGTTGTTCTAAAGTTCCTGATAGGAATCTCTTTCGTTATACATCGTCAATTTTCTTTCGAAACCAGGATACTGGAACCTTGGAAATAGGTTTCGTTGATTCTTAGAAGAAAGTTAACGCCTTTTAGTTGACAGTCCAACACATCTGCCTACATGGTTTTATTTACTGCTTTTCTCTTCAACAAACAAAAAATAATGATTGCCACTAGAGTAAAAAACAATAATCTTAGTGCCAGTTTACCATTTATCTTTGCCAGTTGACAAATTGTAAAGCCCTAATGGGAGCATCTTATTTGCTAAATGTTGCCCCTTCTCTTTTATTACAATATCGAATTTATCACTCGGCTCTTTTGTTAATAAAGTGTCGTTCCGGAAGAGACGTATACTACATAATTTGTATAGCCAATCTTAAAATGTTTCGCTCGAAAAGTCACGCATTTTTCTTCTGTTATAAATGAAATAGAAGTAAATTCTTTACAGTTTAGGTGGTAGATTAAGCAAGTGTACATGTTTAGGGTTGGAGAAGGGAGTAGATGCTACGTTGTTTTAAACATCAAAAGAACGTCTAAATGTGTGAGGAAGTGCCGGAAAATTGTTTAGAATTATTCCTTAACGCTACAGTAAACAAGCAAAAAGATTTATCTTTCAAAGGACATAAAATATCGGATGGCTCACTTTGGTGTGTGTATGTGTTGTTTGTATGTCTATATACACATACAATTATATATATATATATATATATATATATATATATATATACATGATTTTATTTTTTAGTTAAAGGTGTGTTCTGTTGGGAATTTTATCCTAATACTGCAGAGTTAATTTGAAAGTTAATCTATGACTGATCTGTTAACAGCTGATAGCAAAGGCGTGTTTGCTCCACAAACACAGACAGACATAATTTTCATTATTGACAAGAGAAATTACCACCTACCAGTGCGAGTCTCTGTGTCAGCTATATTAGGAATTAGACGAGCCCATGCATTTTTTTTTTACTGCCGCTCTATCTCTCTTCTTTCCCTAATTGCTTTTTCTTCCCGAATACACAGGAATTCTATATCTAGTAACAGTGTTCATTCGCTTTCTAGCTCCGGAAAAAAAAACTTTCTTTTGCTGAACTCTATTTGAGGTATGTTGGACACGAAAGAAATATTGCGAATTCTTCTTCTTCTCTTCTTCATCTTCTACATATTTTGTAGAGAGTCGTGGGGACAGAGTCCTCATACAGCGGGTCCTCCCCAATGCGAGACCAACCAAGCTCATGGATGTTAACCAACCATATTACTAGGGTTCTACACCTGTGTCTCATGCCGGTTGGTTTTTGCCCGTAAAGTCTGTCCAGCGATTTTTCTTAAGACATTCGAATTACATGCCCGTAATATCGGAGCTATGATTTCCCAATTTGGAGAAGTAGCGGTTTTACCTGGATCAATTCTCTGATCTCTAGGCTACGCATTCTATCGAGTAACGTTACTCCGAAAACCCTTCGGAGAAACCCCATTTTGGCCGCGTGTATTCACGATCGTATTCTTTCGGTCATTACCGAAGATTCAACACCTTAGGTAAAGTTTGGCCTGAATACTGAATTGAAGATAGGAAGTTTGGCTTTTACACCTACCTCTCTTCTTCTGATTACTGAATGCTGAAGCTGGCGCCTTACTGCAAAAGCCCCTGCAATTCTTGCACTTAATTCAGCATCCTGCCTTCCATTACACGTGAACACGGCCCCGAGATACTTGAACATCTCCACCTGCTTCAGTTGAACACCATTCACATGCAGAGTGCACTGCGCAGGCTTCCTTGAGAGGATGAGTGACTCAGTTTTCGCAGAACTGATTTTCATTCCAGCTATGTAGCAGTTATCATCAAACCTATCAAGTGCTAGTCGGAGATCACCTTTTGTTATTGTCTCTGATCTCTTCGATTGTGTGCTGGATGTTGGTGTTAAGAGAAGGAAGAGCTGAGCTGTCAACTAATCACTATCTAGTTATCTGCAGCTTGAGACTACCTAAAGTCAAAGAAGCCCACAAAACTGGCAGGTCCAGGTTGACCTACAGGATGAAATGGGAAGCGTTGGTATGCATATATTAGTGCAGCTAAATTCAGAGAACTACCGGAACAAACTGAGGATGTTGAAATGGAGTGGAGATTGTTCAGTAGTGTCTGCTTCCGCTGTTAAAAGCTGCAGGCGAAAGAGGCATGGTGTGGCACGGGATGGTAGGAAGACCCCATGGTTAAATCAAGACGTCAAAGATGCCATCCGAACAAAGAAGGAGGCATACAAAGTTTGGCTTGGAAATAAGTCCTGCTTCCTGCACTTGCGGTACAAGCAGGCACGAGGAATCGCAGTAGAGACAGTAAAGGCGTCCAGATTTAAGACATGGGAGGAATTTGGGATTAAGCTGGAATCCGACTTTAGATCAACAAATAAAATGTTCTGGCAGATCATCCACCGACTTCATAATAAGAAGTCCCCCTCAATGCCTGCTATCAGGAATGCGTCTGGGTTTCTCCTCTCTTCAGAGAGGTGTATCTCCGCAAGTGGAGAGAATGCTCTTCTGATCTCCCAAACCCACTCAAAATAGCATCTTCTGATATACACGATGTAGTAGTGACTAATCTCTCAGAGGTTGAGGTCACAAAAGCAATTAAAGATCTCAAATGTGGCCAGACTGCTTGGGAGGATATTATATATATATATATATATATATATATATATAAATCAGGAAAGAAGGTTTACATGGTTTGCTATACAAAAAAGTTTTTAATCACATAGCTTACATTTGTTTCACTGAACTGGTATGTCTAGAGATCGCTATCCGCCTAATTTTGCGTCACTCGATCGCCAATACAGAATTATAACCAGTCAGATCTTCGGAGCATGCGAGAATGAAGAAAATACACAGGCAAGAAAATAAAAGAAAATATGGAGTAGTTATGGCATTCAATTAGAACAATAAACAACAACAATTATTACAACAATGCTATCAATAAACTATTTAAGGAGACCCTGACATTACTTAGGTGGGGGGTATATAATGTATCTAATGTTACGGCGTGAAAACCAGCTGTCATAAGGCAAAAAGTATCGTAGTGTGTATCAATTTTAAATTATAAAGATAAGCTAGTTTTTACAGTCTTTCTCTTCATCTTCAACCGTATACATGAGTGGGACCACTGTCAAAGCTCAATAGTTGTAGAGTTAATACAGAGGTTAACGAATTAATATACGCATATATCTACGCACACACACACACACACACACACATATATATATATATATATATAAATATAAATACATATACACATATATGTGTACATAGACACATACATACACACTAATATACACTCGTACAAAAATATACATACATGCAAAGAGAAAAGCGTGCTAATTGTAATATGGCAAAAAGAAGGTAAAGTAACATTGTAGTAGTGAAATGAGAAAAACTAGGATCTAGGATCAAATGATTGCAGCAGCTGAGAAGGAGTAAGATTGTTGGTAGATGAGGTATTTACAGACTATTGTGTGGTATAGACTTGTGAAGGAAATAGTATACTTAATGAATATATATTTTTTGTGGGTAGTAGGTATCCTAATTTAAAGCTATGTTATGTTGGTTCGATTCACGGAGGTTTGAATCTTATGAATTTAGTGGCTATTCTATGCCTGCAGAAGATAGATCTTTCTAACTTATTATTAAGTAGTCTTTTAACATTTCTAAGGATATACAATAGCTCAAGATCACACAGCCCGCAATAGGACATACCTGTACTATAGGTTTTAGCAGCCGACAACTTCGACCAGTTGATAGTGTAGCTAGCGTT
>CAXHJY010001203.1:30000-75000 GCA_964016885.1 Eledone cirrhosa
CGGAATCGGCCAATTCTATCATAAAATAAGGGGGGTGGGGGTACTGAGGTTACAGAGGACCGAGGGGCTACCTAGGGGTGGGCGAGAAGGTGAAAAGAACGACGACAAAGAAGGAGATCTGGGGTGGAAGGACTAGGAAGGGATGGGGGAAGAAAGAAATATAGAGGAAACGATAAAAAATATATAAGAAAATATATACAAAAAAGTTACATCTACCTTTGTAAGCAGGGGTTACCCATTACAAAGTCGGCAAGTGGGGTGTTTCAGCCCTTGTCTATCCCCCCTGGGTCATTATGGAGATTGAGGGCGAGGTAAGTCCTACGCAATCTGTGTTTGCATGCAGTTATCAGTTCGTCTTTCTTGTTTAGGAGTTGGTCCGTCGAAAACAGCATTTGTAATGTTTCCTCCGAGCATAAGTTACACGGACGGTGTCCTCCCGTGTAAGAGTTAGCTCTGGACAGTAAGCTCCAAGTGAGATTATAGGTTATATTGAGGTCCCAGATGCGTATATATATATATATATATATATATATATATATATATATATATATATATATATATATACGTATATCTAATATGTAGGCATGTTAACATGTCAGATAAATAAGAATTTCCCTGTAAATCGAAAAAATAATAAACACGTTTAAGCGATATATAGATATATATATATATATATGATGGCTGCAAACACTGCTAAGAGTATTGCAATCGCTTGTCAGATTACAGAAAATGGTAAACTTTTAGACTACGGCCAGGCACACAAACCTGTAATATATCCTGAACAAGCAATGCCTCTGCTTTGAAGGTTTTTTTTAAGTGGGGAAAGGCCTTGCACTCGACCAATCTCACTCTCTGAGCATAGAAAACACTACCCGAAAAATAGAACTGGTCGACATCATCGGTTTTTTTCAGAGTTTCCCTCTCTTATGACAACAACTGGGGACCTTTCAGTCCCAGGTGAAGAAAAAAAAGTACTATTTGGATGGCCGTTGGCTTTGCTGTGTTCCTCCGCCCTTTGCCGAGTCTTGTGTCGCAGGAATGCGTTGTGTCTTCTATTATAGCCACCTCAGTTTGATTAATACCTTGTGAGTGGAATTTAATGAAAACTGCATAAGCCTGTAGTATATATATATATATATATATATATATATATATATATATATATATATATATATATATATATAGTAATAATAATATATATAGTAATAATAATAAATTTGAAGACTAAAATCCCAAAAGCGCTCGATAAGGATAAATATATATCAAATATATAAGAACCGTAGAGCAAATATTTATTAAAATAACAGATTAAAGTTTAAGCAAAGAATCGCTGCTTTCACCCTTAACGGGATCTTCTGAAACTAACAAAGTCAATCTGTGAACGTAGAAGTGAATATTTCAAAAAACGTTGCAACCGGAGGAAGACAGGAAGACGATACTTTGGTTCGTGGAAACGTTCCCTGGTAAAGAACGGGAAAAAACGAATATAATACGTTATTATTTGGAGCGGTGAAAAACAATTACACGCAAAGACAAAACCACGTTTTTGGTATAAAAGAAGTCGTAGACTAATATTCTCAATATATATATAACGAAGGAAACGTGGTAAGGAACCAGGTGGACCATAACGCACCAGAGTACTCAATACTTAGGGTAGTAGAGTGGGTAATAGGAACAAGTAAGACCCCGACGGCTGAGCTCAAGCCGTTTCGACGGCTAATTCAGGCCAGAATTAGCCGTCGAAACGGCTTGAGCTCAGCCGTAGGGGTCTTACTTGTTCCTATATATATATATATATATATATATATATATATATATATATATATATATATATATATATATATATATACACATATATATACTTATATATATACATATACATATATATATATATATACATATATATATTATATATATACTTATATATATATATATACATATACATATATATATACATATATATATTATATATATACATATATTATATATATATATATATATATATTTCTAGCACCGTGAATGCGATACGGCTAGTTTGGCCTGGCTACACACGTGTAGTCAGACCTGCAACATTTTTGATGTGAGATGTACTAATTTTACTGGATTCCTGTTGATAAGCACAGAAGATTTGGATATTTCACTTTTTATTTCTATTCCATTTCGATTCTCTTTATTTTTCAATTCACATACCACCGTTGCGAAACGGATAAAGGTTTCGAGGTTCAAATTCGTCTACGGAACAGGTTTGGATTTTGAAATTTAAATCTGTCCAGGAAACATGGCCGTTGCCAATATAAGCTTGTCTTTATTGACTTATATCGAGACAGACAAATTGTATTCACTTTAATTAGTTTATTTCATTAATGGCTAACTTTGTCTGTTGCAATGTAAACACGTTTCGTGTTTATCATATATTTTAATGTATTTGACTGCTCGGAAAAGCCCCTTTTCTTGGAGCTTAATTATTGTAAACGACTGAGAGTTTATTCTCAAAATATAATATAGTATATTGCTCCTTTACTGTAGAGCTGATCTTTAATCCCGCATAAACGGCTGTTATTTCTAGCACCGTGAATGCGAGACGGCTAGTTTGGCCTGGCTACACACGTGTAGTCAGACCTGAGAAACCCAACTAGGCGAAACGTACGTAGGTGCTATTTTAAATAAACATGTTTTAACGGTCTATTCTCCGATTTCTTACTTTCCCATATATATATATATATATATATATATATATATATATATATATATATATATATATATATATATATATATAGTTATACTTGGGGAGGGTCATATTGTTGTAATAATATTGCCAGAAATAATAACAGAACACACTCACTGTTTGGTTGGTTTTCGCTTCTGTATCTTTTATATCTCCACAGTTAATTCATTTGGTCCTCAATGTTTATCATTGACTGACCAACAGTAAAAAAACAGATATAATATAGATATAAACACATATATATAGTCTAACAAAGTTCTTTCGTTGCACATCTGCAACATCATCAGTGGTAGTATTATGTTCCCCCTGTTGTATTGTATGTCTACGCCATTTTTATTTTATCTGTTTATTTATTTATTAATATATATATATATATATATATATACATATATATATATATATATATATACTACTTCAAAATATTAATAAATATAGACATTCATGTGATCAAATATATTTTATCATACATATTTCAGAGGTACTGAACTATTTCGACAGTACGTCCTCATCAGATAAAGTAATATATATATATATATATATATATATATATATATATATTTCTGAAGACAGCATATATATGTGTAGGTGTGTATATTTCCTCTGATAGTTTGTAAAATGTTTACATAGATATACATACCAACACACACATATATATCCTAGAAACGATCGTAAAATGATGAATTTTTAATATAAGGAACTGGTTCTTTGTTTTTATTCATTATTTTTTATTAATTTATCTTGACTCTGTTTTCCTGGGATTTTCATCGAAAAAAATGTTGAATACATCTTCTCTTTTCATGATATTTGGATTACATTGAGTTCTTCATACGGATTGGACAGTACCGTATATTTTAGTAGATTTATCTACATATATATATATATATATATATATATATATATATATATATATATATATATATATATATATATATATATATATATATATTAATATATATATATATATATATATATTAATATATATATATATATATATATATTAATATATATATATATATATATATATATATATTAATATATATATATATATATATATATATATATATATATATATATATATATATAAATATATATATATATATATATATATATATTAATATATATATATATATATATATATATATATATATTAATATATATATATATATATATATATATATATATATATATATATATATTTATTTGGTTCCTTTACAGAGAAAAACCACAGACCCTCCATCTCAACTCTACTTTTGAAAAGCAGAAGAACGGCGAAACCGGTAAAGGAACCAAATAATATATATATTTTTAAAAAAAATAATACTCCAGTTGCATTTTCGATTTCATCTTTTTTTCTATATATACATATATATTAATATATTTATATATATTTATATATATATATATATATATTAATATATTTATATATATATTAATATATATATATTTATATATATATTAATATATATATTTATATATATATATTAATATATATATTAATATATATATTTATATATATATATTAATATATATATTAATATATATATTTATATAAACCTCGGTGTAATATATATATTTATATATATATTTATATAAACCTCGGTTTGGAGGAAACAGCTGTAAGCACAATAATGTTTTGAACAGTTCTTTGATTCTTATATTTCATATATTTATATATATATATATTAATATATATATATATATATATATATATATATATATATATATATATATATATATATATATATATATATATATATATTTATTAATGTTCATACACGAAACAAAAGCACTACTTATGGCTTCATGGCCCAATATTGACCATACATCAGATTTTAAGAAGGATAAAACATAATCACTTGAAGATTTGATTCGTCACAATTTGCTTCGTCGTTCAATCTGAAGATATGGTCAATATTTGGCCTTGAAACCTTAAGTAGCTCACTTCCCTTATTCAGAACTGTTTTCTGTTCTCACAGCTACGGATATCTCTCTCTCTCTCTCTCTCTCTCTCACACACACACACACACACACACACACACACACACACACACACACACACACACACACACACACACACACACACACACACACACACACACACACATACACACACACACTAATGTGTGAGTGTAATATAACTGTTAAGAATTTTTATGATAAACTTACACGATGCATTTTATACACACGAAATATGTCAGCAAAAACGTCTGCGAGAATCGAAGCTCACACTGCCATATATCGAAAGATGTTAGTCTCAAATTTAGTGTTTATAAGTGGTTTACTGGATTAAACTGTAAATGTTGTTTTCACTGTCATATCACATGATAATCAGCGGAACAGGAACAATCACTAAACTACCAGTGGACAAGTATCTTCCATCGTTGACACACACATACGCATACTTATATATAAGTACGTTTGATATAATACAAATAAGAAACCAGTATCAAATTTCCAAATATGTATTCGTTTACCAATAATTAATAGCTATAATGTTATCACTTAGTCTTTCAGATGTTCTTGGATTGAAAAAAAACAACAAAACTTTTCAACTGTGGTCATTCCATCAATTTTAGGGACCACATTGCCTGATGTGTTCTATTTAAGAACGTGATTTTGTTGTTGTTTTTAGAGTTTCGTATAATTGGGTGAAGATTCCTTGTTAACTGGTTAACCAGTGTGCCATTAAAGACTTACTTTGTGAGATCTCAATGAATAAAGATGAAATAATTATATTTGAAAGAAAATTACATATGTCTAGTCTGATGGTTGTTTGAATGTTATAACTTGGTTGGAAAGGGAAGGGATACGTCGTAGTTCTTCTTTTAAGCCCTTCTTGATGGGTATAGGATAGCGAGTAAGCTACATTACCCAGTGGTGGGAGGAAGGTATCCTCAAGCGAGAGACATGGCCTACATGCCTACAACAGAGTGAACTCCTCTAAAGTAACGGCTTGAATCTAAAAACAAAAACAAGAAACAAAAAAAAAAAAAATAATAATAAGGATCAGTCTTGCCAACGGGTTTTCCCCAGTTTAACCTACTCCTTTAACTTGAGGCTATGATAGAAGATACTTGCCCAAGCTCCCGTTTAGTGGGACTGAATCCCAAACCATATATCTGTAAGTAAACTTCTTAGCGGCATGTAAATGCCTGTTACATGAAATCAAGTACATCTTTAAAGGATGTTTTCAGAGTTTTAGACGATCCGAAGGAGTGCAATCAAAGAAGAAGGAAGGTTAAATATTTGCACAGTTGAAATACGTTCACTCATAACCTGTGTGAAAGTACATAGACCTACACATATGCACACACTAACTCGTATATTGTAGCAAGGCAAACCAGACACTTTAAGAAGCCTTGTCGAAATCTATATATTTTAATTATACACCAGGAAAAGAAGAAAACAAAGAATCTGAAATATTTATCAGCTTGAAACTTACTTTGGTTGGAAACAGAGAATCATTTCCAGAAGCCCTTAATTAACTCAACCACCTTCATTGTCTTCCGAAAGCTCAAATGCTAATTTGTTCGCCGACTTCAGATACGACTGGTCACAATTTAATTGATTTTCTCTTGAAACTAATTTACAGCCTTCAGCATTTTACACACGTAATATTTCAGAGACGAATTCGAATTATAAAAGTTTATCATCGGCCGTTGAATAAATATTTAATTCAATACATTAATTTCTCAATAATCCTTTTACTTACCTTTTTATTTTATTGAAACTACATCTAGAAAAAATAACATTGAGTTGATAAATAATCTAGCCTTTGTCTTCAAGGATTTATTGTTTCATTAATAAATCATTTAGACAGAAAGTATTGTTTTATATTTTTCTTTGTTATTCTTTTAATAGTTAAATATCTTTTCTTTAATTCAAAACTGAAACTATGATAAGGCTAAAGATTGACAGATAAATGTCATTTGATGCATTAGTTGTTCTTTGCAGACATTAATAATGTAAGTCGATCTTTTTTTGTTTCGTTTATTGTCTTATGAAGCGAAAGCTTTAAATCAATTAATTTATACAACGCCATGCGTATCTGAATAGAATGAAATACGTTCAGCATGTGATTTCGCAACAGAAATATCATTACGAAACAACGTAGACGCAGTCTAGAAATAGATGACGAATCTCGCCCACTTCCTCCTTCTAAAAAGAAGCAAGGTCAAATTGGATAATGTACCCTGGTGTATAATATTCCTAGAAAGTATGGGCTGGTCATAGCTAAAATGCCTTTGATAAAATGTCTGCTCGATCAGTCGTTAAGCAGTTGAGACTAAACAACAGCTGTGTCTTGGAAATAAATAAAAAAGAATTAATGCTTCTGTTTTGTACTTATTAGCTGTGTTCAGATCTGGTGAAGGGATGGGCTACCTCGGGTTTAAAAGGCCCAAGAAACGACGTATTTTACTATAGCACCACTACGACTCCACCGGGAGTTACGGTTTCATACACACATACATTTATCACATTAGTACGTGATACTGGATTGCCAAAATCTTAAGGGCGTTGGACCTTGCGGTACTTTTTCCGGTTCTTTAAAACTTAGTTCAAATCTCACGGAAGTCACGTTGTTATCACCTATGAAATAAAATGCCAGTCAATAGCTAGGATCGATTAAATCGACTAACCCTTCCTTTCAAGTTCCTGGCCTTTCATCTCTTTTAGAAATAATTATTAATACGCTTGAGTGGCGTATTAGTCTGTGAGATGAATTGGGGCAATTATTTGGACCTTGTAAGCTAAATAAATATTTCCCCTTCATATTGAAGATTACAACACAAGCGTCCTCGTTGAGTTGACTTGAGATTCGATATATCTTGAGAATTGTGCTAGCACTATTTTCCTTCTTTCAAAATGTACTCTAGTCTCACAAATAACAAGCCCAGATTTCCAATGAGGTATTAGGGAAATATTTTATATAAGTTATTTCTTTATCTATCTATATAATACTAAAAGTGTGTGATTGCTTGCTTGTTTGCTTGTCTGTAATACAGCCAAAAGGACGCATAATAGGAAAATATTTTGAAAGGAAGTTGCCTCTGAAATGGGAATACAAATGGAATAAAACAAATTTCGTGTAAATTGGACCACGGGTTCCCGAGATATGGGATTTTTCCGGGTACCTTCATAAATAAAGAGAGAGAAAGATAGAGAGGAAGAGACAGTGGTTGTAACAGAGTAGATTGAAAGAGAAACATAGAGAGAGGTAAAAGGGGACAGAGAAAGAGAATTGAAGAGAGAGAGAGAGAGAGAGAGAGAGAGAGAGAGAGAGAGAGAGAGAGAGAGAGAGAGAGAGATGTTTGTGTATATGTGTGTGTGTGTCTATGGGGCAGTTGGCTAGTCTGCAGCAGTTGTCATGTCTGGTGGAGTATCTTTTGGCTAGCTGTCCGCGCAGAGAAGGACCTGAGTGGGCCAGTTGGATATCTAGTCTTTCTCGTCTGATGGCTCTGCGGGTGGCTGTTGTTGTTTCTTCACTGAAGTGTGGGAGCTTCAGGAAGCAAGTGTTAGTGCCTCGGGTGTGGTGTCCTCTGTTCTTTCTGGCACGGTTTGTGGTGGATGTCGTGTATCCGTTCAGTTTGAGTACTTCCAGGAAATGTGTGGTGTGTGTGTCTCGGTCTCTAGCGTCGGTGCATTTGTTCCGGATACGTGCCAGTTCATTCCTTATGTATCCGAACTTGGCGCCGAGTGGGAGGGCCGATCTGAAATGTACGAACAGGTCCCTGCTGGCGGCTTTTTTATAGAAGCAGGTGTGAATGTTGCCATCCTCTGTTACCCTGAGTTGGAAGTCCAGTAGGGATAGGGATCCGCGGTCATCGGGCTGCTCCATGCTGAACTTTATACTGGCGTCCATGCTGGAGAATGTTGTGTATATTTTATCCTACATATCGGGTGAAGAAGGCATGGGAATGGCAGGTGTTGAGGGCTCAGCATTCTAGCTGGTTCATGTAGGTGATGGCCAGCAGGCCCGATAGGCTGGATCCCATGGGTAATCCTGTTGTCTGTCAGTATGTGTGGTGGATATCGACTCTCGGCAACAACACCACGGAATCTATCAAACCCAGATTCCCGATATACCAACTTGATCGCCCACTCTGTCCACCTCCTGCCAACCGCGAGCTTGAAGAAAAACTCTCGAGACTAAAACATTCCGTATTTAACATCTTACGGAAACAGAAGAAGATAGCCCCAAACCTCTCCAGGACACAACAACTCGCCCTGAAGAACCTACGGAATAGGGAACTTATATACTTACCATCCGACAAAGGTAAAGAGTTTTGCGTCATCTCTCAAGCCACATACAATAACCTAGCCTTTGAACACCTAAGCGACAATGAATTATACACAGAGATCCCGGACATGACTGCAGCCCAGATAGGAAAACAGACCAACTCCATTTGGTTCGATATCTGTAGGAGAAGACAACTCCCAAATAAAGTTAAGCTCAACTACACCACTAGAAATAGCAGACTACCCACTTTCTACCACCTCATCAAGACCCACAAGAATAGCACTAAGACGCAAATAAGACCCATCGTCTCTAGCATAGAAGGACCCCTATACAAAATTTCTTGGCTCCTCTCCCAGGTCCTCAAGCCTCTACTCTCCACCTTTCCCGGGCATGTCAGTAGCTCCAACGAAGTTATACGTAGACTACACCAACTCCAGCCAGAACAACTTAAACTAAATAAATACGCTTTTAGCCTCGACGTTGCCTCACTCTACACTACAGTCCTCGCTCATCCAGCTGTCGATTTATTGACGGACTGCGTGGTCGCAGAGGACATCCACTGCTACGGCCTCCACCCGACGGACATACACCAGCTTTTGTCCTTCACAGTAGACAACACGTACTTCACCTTCCACCACCACGCATACAGGCAGACAACAGGATTACCCATGGGATCCAGCCTATCGGGCCTGCTGGCCATGACCTACATGAACCAGCTAGAATGCCGAGCCCTCAACACCTGCCATTCCCATGCCTTCTTCACCCGATATGTAGATGACATACTCATCCTCACATCATCCCGTGAGGAGGCAGATAAAATATACACAACATTCTCCAGCATGGACGCCAGTATAAAGTTCAGCATGGAACACCCCGATGACCGCGGATCCCTATCCCTACTGGACTTCCAACTCAGGGTAACAGAGGATGGCAACATCCACACCTGCTTCTATAAAAAAGCCGCCAGCAGGGACCTGTTCGTACATTTCAGATCGGCCCTCCCACTCGGTGCCAAGTTCGGATACATAAGGAACGAACTGGCACGTATCCGGAACAAATGCACCGACGCTAGAGACCCAGACACACACACCACACATTTCCTGGAAGTACTCAAACTGAACGGATACACGACATCCACCACAAACCGTGCCAGAAAGAACAGAGGACACCACACCCGAGGCACTAACACTTGCTTCCTGAAGCTCCCACACTTCAGTGAAGAAACAACAACAGCCATCCGCAGAACCATCAGACGAGAAGGACTAGATATCCAACTGGCCCACTCAGGTCCTTCTCTGCGCGGACAGCTAGCCAAAAGACACTCCACCAGACATGAGAACTGCTGCAGACTAGCCAACTGCCCCATCAACGACACAGACCTATGCCACCAGGCTTACGTCGTATACAGACTAGAGTGTGACAAATGCAACAACTTCTACGTAGGTAGCACCACCAGACCACTCCACATAAGAATAAAAGAACACCTCAATACTAACGCTTCCTCATTTAAGAAACACCTAGTTAAATGCAAAAACACCGACAAAACCATAACAGTTAGGATAGAAACTAACGAAAGAAACCTCGGCAATCTTAGAATTAAGGAAGCACTAATTATAGATAAAACACAACCACCTATCAATAATAGACTAGAACTCAACACCCAATTTATAACCTGATAGGGCTTCTAGCCCCATATTTACACACCCCATACACACACACGCTTACACCTCCACTTATTCTCTCTCACACATACACACACAAAACCAGTTCTAACACCAGATAACACCTATCCCCCACATTTACGAATAGACTTATCTTCTTCTCACACTCACACACACACACACTCACATACTTACACCTTCATGCATTCTCCCACACACTTAAACAGGCATGTATATAAAAAAAAAATAACCCCCCCCCCCCTAACAAACCTATTTTCACCAGGGAGACTACTCATTATCCACCTAATTTTAACTCTTTGACATTAGAGATAGAACAGATACTCTATACTATTTCCTGCCAGCATGGCTTGGCAAGATATTTAGAACGCTGGTTTGAGACATTTATCTCCCTCTGAAGAAGAGATATTATCTCGAAAATTAAGGACGTTTAAAATAAAGCTAAGGTAAAAGACGAATTGTCAACAATATCTTTTGCAATTGCATTCTTTTTTCTATGTCCATACCTGCATTGTTTTGGCTTTATTATACATATTCAAACGTTTATATATATATATATATATATATATATATATATATATATATATATATATATATACAAACACACACATTTACATATATACATACACACACATATATATATGGGCTTTCCAGTTTCATTTCACATTATATACAAGTCTGTGTACATTTTAATTATTTAAAAATTATTTTTAAATGAACATGTTTTAAAAAAAAACATTTTGAAATGAACGTGACTCAACGTGTCGCGGGTGGTCTAGTTATTAGTAATAATCATTTCTTAAGTTAGGGACGAAATTAACTTTTCCCAGCATTGACACAAGGCCAGGCATTTGGGAGAAGGAGAAAGTCAATTATATCGACCCCATCACTTAACTGGTACTTAATTTTATTGACCCCGTAAAGATGAAAGGCAAAGTTGACCTCGGCGGGATTTGAACGCACAACCTAGAAAGTTGTAACTAAATACTGCAAAGCATTTTGTCCGACGCCTTACTTATGCTGCCAACCCCACTTAGATATGGAATAATACATTTCTAATAGTTCTATTTGTAATTAATCATTTGCTAAATCATTGGCGCAGAGTTAGAAGATGGTGATAATTACTATAGAACCAGCGATTACTATAGAACCAGGTCACTGAATGAAATCGACCTTAACACTCTGATCGAACAGACCAGACCTAGAATTATCTCATCTTATTTTTTCCCAGATCTAACGTCTTCAGTTCCCCATTATGCATTATGTTGATTCTTGTTTTTAATGTCTAGCGGGTCGAGCGGCACCTTCATCGACTCAACGCGGTTTCTCATACTGCAGAATCTATGATCAACAGAGTTTCTACTGTGACTATCCCCTCATTTTTTCCAGTCATAACGTTTGTTGGTCTACATTATGATGGAGCATAATTATGAACAAAAGCGTTTCAGTCGTGTCTATCCTTGTTTCTTTTTTCATTTATAAATTCTTTAAGCCTTATATTATCCAGTGGATCAATGGTAAACTGTGACTTTGGAAGATTTGGCTGCTGTTTCTAGCAAGTTGAGTGACCACGTATTGGCCTTGTCTTTTACTTGTCACGGTTAAAGCTCAATCACTTCCCTTAGATTATAGAGCGCACTTGTCTAGTCAGATGAAACCCAATCCCATTATTAACAATAGCGAGATTAGAAGTAAGTTTCCTGTACGCCAAGGCTACGAGAGTCTTGATTCATGACATTAGTTGTTTCTTTTCACTTACAGTGTTTATTATCTGGTGCAAAGCATGCACAATGTTCTTAGATATCCATGCAGTGATCATCAGAATCATAGTGGTGTTGTAACCAGTCCTATCATTTAGGAATTCCGATGTTTACTCTTTGTTCTCAGCGCTGGTCTTTCACTCAAATGATATACACACACTTCGTTTAAAGTCTATATATATAACATAAAAAGTTGTTTTGGGAATTTTTCCAATCTATATTTCTTTTACATCTGATTACAAATTGTAATGGGGTTTATTAAAAATAAATACGTATAAAACTAACTAATTTTATTTTATCTTATTCTTTTATCAGTTTCAGTCATTTGTGTCTGTAGCAATGTCTAAAATGGTTTTAGTCAATGATTACATGAGTGACACATCTAAGATTAAACGGAGCTGCAGTGAAGCGCAACAAATATTACAGGTTCAGACAGCGAAACCTAATAGTTTTTTTTTTTTTAATGTATTAATTTATAATCAATCAGGAATTTACAAGTAAAATATCTAATATATTCTAATTATAAATCAATGAAGCTTAAGAAAAATAAAATACAACTTAATTCAATGTCTCGGAGAAGAAAACCTTAAATTAAAATGATTAACGAGAAATATTTTAGTTATAGTTAAAATATAACGTATGGAGGGTTGTTACATTGAATACTAGCAATGCTCTTTGTTAAAAAAGAAAATTGTTTTTATACGAGTTACCAAATTAATCAAAATACACTATAGAAAATATTCTTCAACCAGAGCATTCATGCAGTGCAAATAATATAAGGATTGATTAATACTAATATTCCACAATGTCCTCCATTTTGATATGTTAACATTTCATTAATATATCAAAAATCGAGAAAGTTCCGCGTGAGACTCGGTAAGAGAAAAGTTGAAAGGATTATTGACAGATTGTTTAGCTGAGCAGTAAAGCGGACCACTGACGTTTCACACGTCGTAGTTCAGCTCAAAGGATATGAGATATAATGAAGGCTGCAAAAGAAAGATAGGAGATTAGTTTTCTAAGATCGGTTATCTTGTAGGAAAATTTGTGAATAATATCTAGTTTTTACACCGAGGCTGCGTATTCTAGAGAATAATGATCGAGTAAACATATCAATCATGTTGGTCATTTCAACGTCTGACCCAGCTGAGATAAAAGGATAAACAGAATTTCCAATTTTCTTTTATGACTTTCATGTTGATGTTACTAAAACCCAAAACAACAAAAATGCGGGAAGTAGCATCATTTACAGAGTAAAGGTTTGTTTCGCTCGTCTCCATATAAATAGAATCAGTAGCTGGAGGCAAAGTAAAGACATTTTTATTGGTAAAAACAAACCCACTGATACACCAAGGGAGATCCAATTATATACACATTCGTCTGTAGAGAAATTACTTAGCATAGAATTAAATATATTACATTTATCTGTTTAGAAAGTAGTGGCGATGCAATTACTTGGTATGATTCTTTACAAAAGGATGTCGATGTCCGTTTAGATTGCGAGTAAAAGAACTGAAAGGAAAAACGCGTGCACTCCGATTGGCTAAAGTCCAACTTTATCTCTTACAAATAATGGAAACAGTTTAGCAATACATCACAGGAGAGAATAACTGGAAGTAGGTGATACACAGGTACGCCTACTGTATGAAAACGTAATAGTAAAGTGTCTCCGAGTACAAATGATCTAATAAGCCAAGAGATTTTAATTAATTTAAATAACATTAATGATATTCTAAACCATTAATTGACTACATATAGAATACAGTGGGACATGAATCTGATCTGTAGCAAAACGGTAACAAGTTGGTGAACAATAGTGTCGTTGTTTAGTAGTTTCCAATAAGCCAATCAGTGGTTCACTGTACTTCTGATATGGAGAGGGACACGGATATAGCTATGTAAGTTACTGCTGAACAAAATATAAAGGACTTCGTTTGAAAAAATCAAAAGATATATAGATAAATAGACACACGTGCACTCACACACACGCGCGCACACACACGCACGCACACACACACACACACACACACACACACACACACACACACACACACACACACACACACACACACACACACACACACACACACACACACACACACACACACACACACACACACACACAATTGACTTTTTGCTCAATTTTCGTCGATCAAATTTCGCTCAGAAATCAGTGTTTAAAATTAACACTATGGTAGAAAATGGTACCTTATGGTGCCATGTAAGCAGGGCCGGATTTAGACCTTGGGAGGCCCGGGATAGTTCAAGGTTTGCAGGGGCGGGAGCTTATACAAAAAAAAAAAAAGAATACACAGCAAACCCCAAATTTTATATATCAAAGTCATTAGAATTGAAAAGTTATACACGAAGGTATTAAATTTAAAAAATCTAACAATCCTCATTTTACGTCCACTTTCCACACAGATTGTCACAGTCTGAGACCTGACATATCGGAGTGATCTCATCTTACTCATACATTACATATGTGACATGGTTTCTATGGCTGGAGGCCCTTCCTAACAAACACTTTAGAGTGTTTACTGGGTGCATTGTTTTTATGATACCAGCACAACCACTTTACACAGTTTACTAGGTATATTGTATCACGGCTCCATCACTAATTTTGATGACTCCATGTAAGCAACATCAAATCTCTAGAGTTGAGAAAATTTGATGAATTTTGCCGCAGCAAGGACATTAAATACTTTTTATTAAAAATATAGTTCTCATTCTAAAAGGGATAAAACTGAAATGCTCAGCAGAAGGCATAAATGAATTGCTACGGCCGTCGCTGGTACCCCCACCCCACTGTGGCAGGCCCAGAGCAATTTTCCCCTTTGCCCCTGATTAAATCCAGCCCTGCATGTAGCAGGATCGAACCCAGAACAATGTAGTTGTGAAGTGAACTTCTAAGCTACAGAGTTATAACTGCACCTATATTATTGACTACAGGCCAGCCCTTATCAAGCGCATCTAGGTTTAAGTACCAACCTTGATAAAGTCCCCTTATTTTCACACATAGTATATATATATATATATATATATATATATATATATATATATATATATATATATATATATATGTATATATAATGAATACATTATTTCAATGTGGATTTCTTTTTGACTTTTTCCTCAGATGTGGTTTGAAGGAAATTTGGATACCAAGTAATAGATAAAGACTTCCTGTTTTCCTCGCATCAATACTGATTTATATCTACTGAAAGGATATTTAAACCAAAACTTTATTATGTAATATTAAAAATATAATATCTAACAAAGACACAAAGCTACAAATCTAGAGGTGGGTGGGTAGTCGATTAAATCAATTCCCAGTACATAACTGGTACTTTGTTTTATGGAAACCGGGAAGATAAACGATAAAGTTGTCCTCGGTGAGATTTGAACTCAGAAAGTAAATAATGGAATAATTACCGTATGGCATTTTGTTTGGCGCTCTCACAATTCTGTCAACACCTAATAGTTGGAAAATATTAATACAGCGAAATATTAGTTAATTTACAAAACAACTTCTTTATCATACAAATCTGCTTCCCTCATCACCCGCCTCATCACCCGCATTGTATCTTCATTACTGCTACTCGGCGTTTTCGTGTCTTGCAAGAAAATTTTATTATTGAACATCAAAAATAATCGATCGTCAGCACAACAAAAGTCTCTACATTTTTATACAACTTACATTACTTTGATTGAAGATGTTGGAGTTGCTATTTATCTATTTATTTATTTGCGTTCGAGCCAAGAGGCTGACGCCATGCTGGTACCGCCACTAATGCTACACTTTCTATAGCCAGTCTTCCCTGGTTGGCCATTGGTGAAAAGGGGAGTTTGTTGCTGCTGCTCTTGTTTCTACTTCGCCTTGTGCTGCGGGTTCATCCGGAATGTTGGTCAGTAGATTGCCGAGATGTCTCCTGAAAGCATCTACATTGTTGTACGTATTACATACACACACATAAGCACCACATACACACGCATATAGATATGAAAGAGAAGTAGTGGAGATAAGCGAGGCTGCTAGTAAACATTGCCTCGGACAATGGCTACAGAATAATTGAGTCACACATCTTTATTTTACATTCTATTTATTAAATCTCTTCTGAAGATACTTATTTGTGGATGAAGGATATTAGGCTATAATTTCTCACTATTCTCCTAAATGAAATGTCATGATTGAAGTAAAATAACGGAAATTAAATATACTTCAAATTTATTAATGTAAAAGACAAAAAAGAAAAAGAAAAAGAAAAAGAAAAAGAAAAAGAAAAAGAAAAAGAGAATTTTAGTAATCATCTAATTAAATTATATTTAACTTCACTACATCTCAGTTCATTTATTTATATTTAAAAGCTACAGCAACCATTTTGTCTTTTAAACATACTGACGCCTGCAAATAGTTGGGATCCTTGAATATTTGCGTGTAAGAGGAGATGTTATATGTAAATATGCGAGGGATATTATGAGTAATGTTTTGGCACACTGAACATTTACATTAGTGAAAGTTATGAATGATGATAATCCCTTTAAAATATTTCTGGTAATCGACAACAGTAAGACCTAGTTATATTTTGTGGCTATGTTCCCCTATTTGTAGATATATATCATAAAGAAATTACAGTTTCATAGGAAACAACCTATCAGCTTCGCCCGTTATAACAGCTCGTTCTCCAATTAAATGAAAGTAGCTTAAGCATTTTGTAAACAGCAAAATATCTCTGTTTAATATGGTGTAGCGGCCCCTTACGGCTGTAACTCAGCCCGTATAGGAGTTACGCCCCTTTGTGACGGTCGTGACTCCCAGTGGCAGATCCATGTACTAAATGGAGTTGCGTCCCCCTGGGGACTATATATTTGAGATCGTGAGGCAATTCTCTCTCACTTCCTTCGCCCGCAACAAGAACACCTCAGACCGTGTCAAGAGATGACTCTGTCTCACTTCCTGCGACGGCAGCCTAAAGAAACACTTGAACCTTACCAAGAGAAGATTTCTGTTCTTCTCCACACACTTCGGTCTGGGAGTTGTGACCAACTGACCATCAACATGTGGTAACAATTATTTATATCAATTTATTTGACTTCTGTGAAGTAAAACCATGTCACAACACTCACCTGCATTTATTGTCATTCTTAAATATATATATATACACTGATACTAATATCCTAAAATGGCTTCTCTTGACTGTTACTTCAATAATAATTATGTCCATGATATAAAGTCTTATCTGTTTGTTTTCACATGTATAATGCTATTAGTATATATTATAGTATACACAACAGAAAGAATGTGTGTGTATATTTCAACATATATGTGATATAGATTAGCTTGGAGCACAGGCATTTTCAATAGATTTTATTTTTGGTACATTACTGCAAATAATGCAACCAGTAGAGACAAGAAGAAACAGATTAATATGTGTAAATATGTTGTGTGTGTGCGTGTGTGTCTGTGTGTGTGCGCGCGGGCGGGCGGGTGGTTGGGAGGGTCTTTTAGTGTGTATTCACAGATAAAAGGACTGCCTATAACCTTTTCCATAGTCTCGCAGACTGGTGGAAGTGGGGTATTGGGGTATCCTCAAACCGGAGCCTTGTCCTGAATATCTGTAAGAGAGTGGACTCAAGGCGACGGATTAAGTCTTCCACCCAAGTAAGCCACGGAAAGATCTAAGTTTAGGATGCAAAAAGCAATACCGCAAGGTATCTCGTCCAACGTTTAAGCTATTCTACCAAGTACTGTCATGAGTTGGTGCTTTATGTTATCGGCCCTGAAAGGATGAAAGGTAATGGATGATTTCAGCGAGATTCGAACTGATGATCTGAGAACGTAGGGAGCCGGAACGAGTAGCGTAAAGCTTTACGATCTATGCTTTGACTACGTTTTGGAAATTGTGTGCTTCTTTTTACGAAATTGTTCTTGCAATGTCAACATTGCGGCTCTACGTTGAATTTGTTTGTGTAGTTAATGTTATTTAGCCCAGGTTAGCGATGATCGAGCATACCTATAATCAAACGCCTTTTAAACACAATGTATCTATGCCTACATTATAGAATTTGTCTTACATTTTCTTTATAAGATAGTAGGTTGTGATTTCAGGGAGATTTATGGCATATTGGACATTCACAATGAGTTAGCTCCTTGGATCGTTTATCACTCTGCTTCGTGTGAATTTTAAGCTATGCTCTAATTGAGGAGCTGCTATTTAGACAGCTCTAGCTTGGAAACAGTTGACGGTATCAGCTATATTGCAAGAACACTAAGAAGTGGGGAAGGGAGTTTACCGGTTAGTTCCATTTGCTATAAATAGCAGTCAAAACTCTCTCAATTTACACCTCATAATCTTTTTAAAAAGGAAAGGACACATAAAATCATGTAGTCTGAGATGATACTAAAGAGACTGGTTGTTCACAATTAAAATTTCTTTGCCCGTATCTCTGCAAGTTCAGGGCTTACCAGGGTTAACCATTAAATTACTCTATATATACTATTGTATTTTTGTAGTAAAGGTTTTATCTTATATAATTATCTTACATAATATCAAATTTTGATATCTATATTGAGAAAAATACCTTAATGTCAGTATGAGCAACTAGTTACAGCCAGTTTGAACAGAAAGTGGTGAGAGAATTCTGGCCAGATATGGCCGGTTTAAATGCTAAAGTATTAAACTACTGCTGCTGCTGAATTGTATTTTTTATTTCGGCTAAAGTGAGATTTCGGTTATTTTGGAGGTCTTTCTTTTCTGCACTATTACCTATATTCATGTGAATCAATCTTAACTCTTGTATTGCATTTATACAGATCACCCTGGTTTATATCTATTTTTTCCATCTTTTACCCCGTTTTTATTTCTCTCGACACTTTCTAAGAGTGTGTATGAGTACATGTACACGTATCTGTCTCTGTCTTTCTCTGATTATTGATAACCCGGAGTTAAATAATGTTTTAACTAAAAATAAAAAATAAAAATACTAATGTCCATCAGAGTGTTGTAAAACGATGAGACTTGATATATATTGTATTACATGCTAACAGCCTGGATGCCTACTGGAGAAATCAGAGCTTTATGTTAAATCACTTACTTCTACCTCACTCCAGTTTCTCAACCCTTTGCAGATGGGAAAAGATGATTAAGTTGGAGAAAGTAGGTGATAATAAACGCATTCAGAGGTCATAGAATCCCCTGCAACATTCTACTGCTTATATGGAGGAAATTGAATACAGGCAAAATTAGACTAAAACAAATTGGCTTGTCAGAACCTGTTGACTTTATCATCACCATCTGGGTGATATGGAAACTGCGTACAACGTTGTATCATAAAATATGGCGAGGGAGAAAAACGATGGGAATCAGAGAGAGAGAGAAAAAACAGATATAGACTGCACGTATATAGACAGACAGAAAACAGATATAGGCTGCACGTATATAGACAGACAGAAAACAGATATAGGCTGCACGTATCGACAACGGGAGGAAGATATATATATATATATAAAAAATATATATAGGTATATAAGAGGCAGAGAAAGAGAGGGAGAGAGGGTGTGTGTGTAGGGAGAGACAGACAGAAAACAGACATAGGCTGCACGTATCGACAGCACGAGGAAGATATATATATATATATATATATATATATATATATATATATATATATATATATATATATATATATATATATGAGAGAATGAGGCGGGAGAAACACTATTGAATGGGGAAGAGGGACTTGGAAAGTATTGTGAAGGACAATAGGTGTTATAAAAGGGGAAAAAATAACGACTGAAAGTTGAAAGGGAATTCTCAGCAATGTCAATAGATTCGAGTAAAGTAGTTCAAGGGTGAAGCTAAAAATAAAGAAAAGAATAAAATAAAAGAAAAGAAAAAAGAAATAAAATATGGGTGAGAGTGAGAGAAAGAGAGATAAGGCAGAGAAGGGAAGTAAAGAAAGCTGCTTGACTGGTAATGCAGAAGAAAAGAAGACGATGAAGGTGATAGAATATCTGTTAATAGTCTGGTGGTTGTACGTGTTCAATGTTGTGAAAGGATTGAAGAAGGAAACGAGATGGGAATGGGATGAAAACTGTGAGGTTGAACTGTCAACTTGACATATTGGCCAGATAACATTTGACGTACAGTATAAATTAAAAAAGATACAAAAGAAAAGATAAATACCACAAATCAAGATACACACGCACAAACAGACACACATTTTCCTCTGTTACGTTTAGATATCTATCTATCTTCTCTGAAGTAGAGTCGCAATGATCGCCTGTCTAAGGCATCAGTTTTTTCTTCTCTGTGGAAGTTCCAAGAATTGATGTAGATCGAAGGTAGTTATTTTTAGAAGTAGAATAATCATAGAATAATAGAAATAATTCGAAAATCTGTGGTTTATAATGTTATTCCACAAATAACATTCTCACATTTACGAGGGATAATAATATATCACGTAACTTAGTATTGGCATATTTAATACAGAGAGCGTTAAAGAGCTAATTAGAAATAATTGTAGGGCAAAGAAAAATATTAGTACACTGGTAGGAAGAGTGGTGGGTAGAGCGCTGGAGAATTCACGCTCCGAGTTCAAATCTGGCCGAGGTAAATGTTGTCTTCGGCCTACTCGGGTCAAAATATACAAATTACTAGTCAAGTACTGAGATCGATATAATCGACTGTTCACGTCAAAAATTGGTGGTGCATGGGGGCATGCACCACCAATTTTTGACGTGTGATTATTTTAGAAACATTCATACTGAAATCAGTATGCACGGGAGATAACACGAGATTTGTTAGTCTTATTTTGAGTTCATCAGCGAAGCATAAGCTTCCCTTTCTTTACCGGAATAGCGTTGGGAAGACTATTAATAGTAAATTTTGCTGAATGTAAACTTCTTGGCATGAAAAACGAGTGGCCATTTGCATGACAAACAATAGTTAAGTTAAGGTCAGCACTTTAGATGTGGACAGCATTAAAGAGCTCACCAACAATTGTTATGTGATAATAGTTATGTAATTGGGTATTACTATTTGATACTTTTCAACAAGTATTGGAGATCGATATAATCGACTGGACATGATTTGGTAATATTATGATCTCATCGGTAGAGGGTCGCTCGCCATGCTTTGACGCATAGAGTTACGGCCCTTGCCATTCTGAGTTCAAATCCCGCCGAGGTTAACTTTGCCTTTCATCCTTATGAGGTCGATAAAATAAAGTACCAGTAATACACTGTGTAATTGCTGGCCTTGTACCAAAAGAAGAAACAATTATGATCTCTTCAGAAAAAAAAAAAAAATTAAAATAATATTAGTCGAAATTATTAATCTTTTTTTTTTTTTCAAATCTCACCGCTTGATTATTTCTGTGGAAAATTTAAATGTTTCTGACATAGAATAATTTATTATTACCTTAGTTATCGGTTCATAACAGAAGGTGGTTAGTTAATGTGGTGTGGTAAATAAATATATACATATATACCAGGTCAGAACATAATTGTTTCTACTTTTGGCACAAGGCCAGCAATTAACCAGTGCATTACTGGTACTTTATTTTATCGACCGCGTAAGGATGAAAGGCAAAGTTAACCTCGGCAGGATTTGAACTCAGACCGTAAAGGGACGTAACTATGCTGGAAAGCATGGTGTCCAACCCTCTACCGATACTGTCAATTCACACCAGGTCCGAACATAATGGAACCAAATTCCCACTGTCACTGCTTCCGTCTCTCCCGCTCTCACCAACTCTCACTATTGTGAGCAAATGGAGACTCACGTCTTTAAACAATTCTACTTTACTATGCCAATCAGTATACACTTCTTTCTGGTGACGCTGTTGACTGTGAAGCCTGTTTTCAGTTTAGTATATTACATTACTCTGTTTAACCTTCTGTTTGCTTTTAACTGATTCTTAGTTGAGTAAACTTTCACTAGCTCTCTGAAGTCTTAGTTTTTAAATGGTGGGAGGGAGAGCATTTGTTTTCAAACCAGATTTTCTGTCATATTTTCTTGGTGAAGTCTTTACTTTGAATGTATGTGCACACATCCTTGTTGATTTCTGTAACTTGAACCCATGTTTTTTCAGGTTCTTTTCTCTTTAATATACATTTATCAGTGGATTGAAAGTGATAACTAATGTTCGAAATAGATCCTCTGCCTTTCGCTACAGTTTAAGTTTCTAACAATTACTTCCTTTGTAGTTATTTTGTTATTTTAAGTATTATTGTTTTGGGGGAGCAGTCCCCTTGTGCGTGTTTTTTTATATTGGCTAAAGAGGAATGGTTGAAGCTGTTTGGAGGACTCAGGTCGGCATCTGGAAGAAAGATTTTGATTTCGGGTATCGATTTCTTTTAAACATTCGTGTTGGTCCAACTGTTTGTATTATCAAAACTGACTTAAATCAATGATTCGATCCGAATCAATCGTTTTCTTGAATAGATTACTTATATCTAATCCCTGCTAAATAATCAATGCTTAGATCAGGCCTAAACTTTTGTTGCATTTTTCCCTTTGGCCAGTAATATCTTCTGCTATAAAGTATAGGGGTCTTCAATTTCTGTTGTTGTTGCTGCTGTTTTTCTTCTTTTGTTTCAGTTTATTGATCAAATGCTAAGTTTCAAAAATAGGTCTCTATATAAATGAAAATTAAACAAACATAAAACATTGTTATCTAGAACTCAAGTAACATTAAACTGAATAGGTTTGTTTCTGTTGGAAAAAAATTATCTCTATAGCTTGGCTGTTTTTTAAAAATCTTTCTCAGTAGTAGCCATATTAGATCTTCAGTAACGACAGAGGGACTGACGTCTCTTAGTAGTTTTAACATATCTAGTTGGTGAATTGAGGTTCTCTAACAAAATAAATAAAGTGAGTGTTGTTTGTGTGTCTGCAGTGCAGAAGCTAACCGGTTATTTTTCGTAATTACACATAAAACCACATTGGGACAAATTATGTAATGGCAGGAAACTAGTAAAAGAAATCTATTAGCCAAGGGATAATCCTTTCTGTTATAATGGGATGTTACATCTGTACGAACGAAGGTAAAGCCAAAGTATTCACCAGATGTAATTTCGAATTAACCACCGAGATCACTACAATGATAGTTCATTTCAGTTATTATTTATAAACACTTCGCCTAGTTCACTTTTAGTTACGCGGGGGTGTTCAGGGTTTTTCCGAAAAACAATTTGAAAATGCATCCACCCTAACCCATTTTATATTGTTTTTAAGTTGTAACTGGCTGAGTCGAAATGCCGGTGATACCAATGCCACAAATAAAAGACTGTTCATCTCAATTTCATGGTTCATATAATACGTGCCATAGAAAGGATAGATTATACTATGTATTACAGGTGTAGATTTCATTAGATTGTAATGTTTAATTCATGTCTTTTCACTATTTATCCACTAATGTTCTCCTTCAGCAAGGAGAGACGAAAATTACTCAACAACATTGATGCTTCGGCAAAACGTCTTTCAGAAGCAATAAATGAGCACAAAAAATTCTGTTAAATCTGACACCTCCAATTACTTTCTGTTAGTCGTCTCTTCTACAGTTCTGAGTTATTCCACCCAAACATTCCCCACTCGAACAAATTCTGTTGATTGTTTCACTGTCACTACAAGATTATAAAGGTTAAAGAGTTATTTAATCTTCAGCTTTCCAAGTTTGGTTAAAGCAAAAACAAACAAAAAATTTACTAAGTATTTTTTTTAACGTCTCCATCTTTTTGTAAGCTAGGTATCAGTCGATATCGATGTTGACAAAAGAAAAAATTTGTGAGCTGGATTTTAAAAAGTAATAATTGATTTTTTTTACTAGAAATGTCAGTATTATAGAGCGTAGACGTCTAGTGGGAAATAAATTCTACCATTACTATTCAAACACATTTAAATATAGCTGATTCGATTATGTCAAAATATTAATTTATATAAATCTTTTAATGCTGTGTTAACATATAACTAAATCATGTTTAATGAACTTGGAGCTGAATGTTTCACGATTTCAGTTACTTTAATATTTCCTTCCTGCAATAAAAATAAATCTTTTATTTTATAATTTAAAAATGAGGTGTTCAGTAACGTGTTTATTATTTTCTTTTCTATAGCGCCTTCCTGTTTTGTGGCATGCAAATATACTTCAACATTTTCTAGTAATTCATTTATCGATAATGGAAAGTTTATCCATTAATGAAATAATCTCTTAATTAACAGTGAAGCTTCAGAATTATGGGACGAAGATATTAGAAGTCGGGTGTATTTGGTTAAAATGTCCCAGGAAAGAATCGCTGGACAGATTTTACGGGTAAAACTAACCAGTATGCGACCCAGTGGTGGACCTCGAGCAAGATGGTTGGATAACATCCATAGCTTGACTGGTCTTGCTTGGGGATCCAGCCGGATCAGTTGGAGACGGTTTCTCCTGACAGGACCTGCTGGAAAGAGTGTTTGAGGACTGTGCCCTCACGACCATCTCAGGAATGAGTGATCGAATGATAATAATAAGTGTGTATTTAACCTTTTCAAAAGATTGTAAGATGGAATACACATTTTTCGGGGGTGGTAGAGGGTTAATGTTTTGGTATGGAGGAAGAGACAGCGTGGTTGATGTCCTTGAACAACAGCAGGCTGAAGGCTGCAGAAAGAAAACATTGGCATTCCTGGAGAGGAGGGACGGACATAGTGGTTTGAGTAGGGATGGAGGAGCGATAAATGGGGCAAGAGAAAAATAACTCTGTTGGTCCTGAGTGGAAAGATGTTAGTCAGATCTGAAAAGGAGAAGCCACTGTAGAGATGGCTTAAAATCAGAACAAGAGATATAAAAATAGATATCGTAAAATATAACGGTCGGTTTTGTGTTCTTACAAATGCCATCCAGCCACGCATACATAATATTTATTATAATAGAGATTCTTGGCACGACGATTAAGTTAATCGTCTTACTGATTTTAACTAGCATTGAATTGGCAGTATCGGTAGAGGTGTTGGACGCCATGCTTTCTAGCACAGTTATGTCCCTTTACGATCTGAGTTCAAATCCCGCCAAGGTTAACTTTGCCATACATCCTTACGGGGTCGATAAAATAAAGTACCAGTAATACACTGGGTAATTGCTGGCCTTGTGCCTAAAGTAGAAACAATTATCTCATATATATATATATTGCTGAGCCTGTTCAGATTCTCCATGACTAGCGAAAGGAAAGGAGGAAAATATCTTTAAGCTGGAAACTTGTTTCGAATGTTTGCAGCAGAATGGACGCCATTGAAGTCTTCCAAGATCTAGGTAGCGATGTTAAGAACAGGAACTCCCGAGGCATTGATAAAATACACTTGCTAAATGTGCTATCTAAAAGTCTAAAGTCTGTCTTAAGTCAGGGGCTCATTTGCCGGATGCTTATCCCGGTTTCATGGTGTGAAGCAACTGAAAGTACAAGACCCCCTCTCCTGGACAGGTCACCAGTCCATCCGAGGGTTAAACCTCCAGCTATTGCTGGTACTCATTTTCAGCTGAGTATACTGGAGCAACGTGAAATGAAGTGTTTTTCTCAAGAACACAACACGCAACCCAGGAATCGAACCCATGACATTATGATCGTACGTCCAACACCCTCACCACTAGGCCACGTGCCTCCACAAAATGTGCTGCACAGTTGGATAAAACAGGGAGCCTTGCAGTTGCGAAACGAATTTCTTAACTCTAAAACACCGCGTGGACCCATATTAGGGGAAAGGCGAAACAAAAGTTCTGCTGTGCTTGCTTTCCTCATTTTGAATAAAAATCAGCTTATATACTTTTCAATCAGCTTATATACTTATATTCCTTTCAGATTTTGCAGGTCTTATAAGAATATTGAATTAACCCAGTACTTTTCCGTTATGTATTTTATCGACCCCCAGAAGGATGAAGAGCAAAGCTGACCTCGGTGAGATTTGGAATCAAAACGTAGGGAGCCGTAACGACTGCAATGTATTTTGTCTGGCGATTTAAGGGTTCTGTCCATACATCGGACCGTGCTGATGGGTACGTGTTATTTATAGATTGGCAGAATCTTTAGAGGTTCAGAAAAATGCTTTGCACTATTTGTTCCGGCTCTATACCCCCTGAGTTCCAATCCCACAGAGGTCAGCTTTGCTTTTTATTCTTCTGGGGACAATAATATAAAATAACATAGAGTACTGGAGTCGATATAATCAACTTCCACCTATTCCCAACCTTCCTAATTGCTGGCTCTGTGCCAAAATTAGAAACCATTATTTGTTATTCTTAGGTTTTGAATACCCCCTATTAATTTTCAGACTCTCCTCCCGCTTTTATTCGGTTCTCTTATGCAATCCAAGATGTAATTTATGCATTTGTTGTTATGAGGATGGTATCTTCAGATGAAAATCCAATTTTGTTTTGTGATATGCCACAGGCAAAAAACACATTCTTTTCATGTGCCCAGCTGGCATCTAAGTTCCTAAAGGGTCTTCCCAGCCGTTGTGTTTACAATTTGTGGAGTGAGGCGTTATCTATGTGTCAATTAGTGAATCTGGTCACATGTACCCACCGCAGAACTGTGGTCGTAAATTACCAAAAGGATAGCCTTTCAACCGTAGCTAGATTTCAACAGATAGTGGGAGTAATAAAAGGAATTCTGAGGGAGGACGATATATAAGGGTGGGCTGACTATGAAGAAGTGATGTTACAGCTGTGAAATCTTGCAAGCATTAATTTCAACTCTTCTTATTAATAACTGTATTATTTCTTTCCAGAAACTATGTTGTAAAACCTACCCCATTTGGTCATTCCATGAGAATATCTTGGTCAACCTATGAACTTTTTAACAGACCCCGGTGTATATATATATATATAGATCATCATTGTACTGTAGTGTTCTCCCGTGTTGTTTTTCTGCACATGCAAATGAATCTTTATTCGTTGGTGAACAACCTTTATGTATGCAGTGGTACTAGAATTGGCTTCTTTTTCGGCTGCGATCACTGACTTCTGAAAAATTGGTCTGATTAGAAACCGCACACATTATTGTTATAACTCATGGGGTGGTGGATTGGCAGTATCGGTAGGAGGTCAGACGCCATACTTTGCAGCACAGTTACGTCCCTTTACGGACTGAGTTCAAATATCGTCGAGGTTTGAACTTTGCCTTTCATCCTTACGGGGTCATAAAATAAAGTACCAGTAATGTACTAAGTAAATGCTGGCCTTGTGCCAAAAGTAAAAACAATTATTGTTATATCTTATGATAATGTAAGTGTTAAAATTGGAAAAAATGAAATTTCATTTCTAACTCTTAGTACGGCTGATACTTAAATATAAGTGTACAGACATACAGTAGTATGTATATACATACATGCACACACACATATATATATATATATGTGTACGTATGGGTTTACCGAACATTTATTATAGTGCTCGGTTTGTTTGTAAACAAACAGCCCGAATTATTAGCCGTACAGTGTTCGGCAACCATCGTTGCCATTTTGTTCAACACTGACAAAGGAACGATGAACTAGTTTCTAGCTTATTAGCTGTCATCAGCACCGTATACCTTCCTGTCAGTTGATTGAACGTTTCAAAGTATATACTTTTCTTATGCATATTAACGGCTGGACAGCCTAATTTGCATATCGAGTGAGTTAGTCGGCCGGGCGTACCGAAAACGATAAATGGAAAAAATGAAATTTCATTTCTCACTCTTAGAATGGCTGATACTTAAATATAAGTATGTAATCGTACATACATATATGTATACAGACGTACAGTAGTATGTATATACATACATACATGCACATATATATATATGTACGTATGGGTTTACCGAACATTTATTATAACGTCAAAATAAATAATATCAAAATCTCGTAGATTCGATACTATATTATATGAGATAACTATGTAAGACAACGCTTTTACTGTGGTAATACAATAGTAAATATAGACTAATGTAAATAGTAAAGGGTTAACGTAATTCTCAGGAAGATTAGGCATGTCACAGTGCTTGACATAACTAGCCATTTTAATTACAAATACAGTACACCTGACAAGCTTCTAAACAGAATCCGTCTATCCAATTTCACTCGCAATGGTTAGGTCGACAAGAGGCTATGGTAAATAACACCAAGATCCTACGCAGTAATATCGAACCCAAGGTCTAATGTTTGCGAAACGAATTCTTTAACGATTCGGCTATCACGCTACAGCAAATAAAGTCTGACGACCACTACACATTTTATTTTTATTCGTCATAGTCAGTAATCTAAATTGTTATGTTTTATTATTTGTTGAAAAGTTCATCTTGTTCATACTTATAATTTCAAGTTATTATCATCCTTTTTGCCTCCAGACTTTTTGAGGCAGTATTCAACGGCCAGAACGTTCTTCCTGACGCCAAAGTATGGTATTTATTCCACTGATCTTCAGACCGCATCTGTTGATCCAACTATATATATATGATTTTTAAAGCGATGAAATACCAATGAAGGTTGGAAAATCACTGACGAAGGCCTTTTTTTCATATGTAACCCATGTGCAACCACGCAGTATTCTTTCTTCTCATGTTTTTTATATATATTTTCCTCGGCTGCGTTTGTCTGTTTCTCTCTTACTGCTTCCCCGCTCTCTCTGTTTCTCTCACCTTCTTTCGTCCCCTCTGTTAGTTACACTTTCTCTTGACTGGCCACTTCCACTCACTCACACTCTGTTTCTCCCCTTCTCACTTCCTCCCGTTTAGCTTGTAGTGGGTTCTCTTCTTGCTCACATCTCACTCACGTCGGGTGGTCTGTATCTCGCTCGCTCGCTCATGAAATCCACCCAGCTTAAGCTGACCGGATAACCATGTTGCTTGTTTTTTCCTATCTTTGCGTTGCTATCAATACTTCTATGTTTGTTTACTTGTCTCGCTCGCTTTACGCGATTCACTTGTCCCAATAGCTTTATTTAGCTATTGCTCGCATCAACCGGAGGTATATGATTTTTAAAGCGATGAAATACCAATGAAGGTTGGAAAATCACTGACGAAGGACTTTTTATCATATGTAACCCATGTGCAACCACGCAGTATTCTTTCTTCTCATGTTTTATATATATATATATATATACGTGTATATATGTAAGCTTGTGAGTATATATATATTATTATATATATATATATATATATATATATATATATATATATATATATACACCCACACGCGCGCATATATATAAACGTGTGAGTACGTATATATATATATACATACATACACACACATACGCGTGCATATATGTAAGCGTGTGAGTACGTGTGTGAAGAGAGAAATATTGATGAGATACTGAAGAATCAAGGATATAGTGGATTGTTAGAATTGTTAGAACGTCGGATATTAGGTATTTGTTTTGGTGCTTTACATTTTGTGTTCAATTTCCGCTGAAATCAACTTTGCCTTTCATCTTTTCGGGGTTGATAAAATTATGTAGTCAAGTACTCAAGTAGATTAACTAACCCCTCCTCCCAAAATTCTGATTTTGTATCTCTATTAGAAACGATTTTCATTATTTTGGCATGTCAACTTTTATTTTCAATAAGATTGTTTCATCAAATAACTTCGAGAGAATTTTCTCCATCATAAAATTTTGCCGATTGTCTGATATGTAAATATAGACTGAAAGTAACCTACTTAGTTGAAATTTAATTGTTTCTACTTTAGGCACAAGGCCAGCAATTACCAAGTGTATTACTGGTACTTTATTTTATCGACCCCGTCAGGATGAAAGCCAAAGTTAACCTCGGCGGGATTTGAACTCAGACCGTAAAGGGACGTAACTATGCTGGAAAGCATGGCGTCCGACCCTCTACCGATACTGCCAATTGAAATTTAATGAAATGACATCAGATTCACAAATATTGCCATTGTTCTTTCAAATGCACAAACGATAATGACATTATAACGCGTGCGAAATGTATATTTCAGAAAACTATATTAAGAGTAGATACATTTGAGTTAGACTTATAGTCTAAGTGCTCCTGTTTTTCAGTAGTTTGATTGTAATCGTGATAATTGGGAAATTTACCTTGAACATCTTAATGCATATTTCAAAACGTACAACATTGTCGTGGCCAATAAAAAGAAATCATTTCTGCGATTCCTTATTACACTGACGATCAACTATCCGATTGCGAAGAACGAGACAGTTTCTTATAAAATAACTACTGACAAATTGGCCGACCATTTCGGGAAACTCAGCATTATCTGATAACATCTAATAAATTGCATCAATATATAATGAAGACGGGTTAAATATGTTGATTGGGAATTTGAGATAAAATTGTAAGTTTAAAAATTCGTAAATAATGCATTGAATAGCGTCGATCGGCTGATATGTCACAGTTATGTTACACGAGGAAATACGACGTGTGTGGTTTTACAATGAAATCTATGATTTGGAGATATATTAATGCTCATAAAATCCATTGTTCGTACTAAAGAAGTCGAAAAACCACTTAGTGGTACGATATTATCGATATCTCTGTAATTTCGTTGGATTAAATTTAAAATGATAAAAATAAAGTTGCTTGTAATTAAAATTCAAATAAAAATTAAATAACCAATGGAAAACTTGTGTAAATTGTTATAATGATCACGAATAAAGATATTCTTCATTTAAGAATAGGAAATATAATTCATATTAAAAAAATGAGTCATATAGCGTTGGCGTGCATGACAACAAATCGAAATTACAAGGCCCAGCCTACTATAAAAATTATAGTCTACGTGATAATGATTCTATTGGTAGTATAATACGAATCAAATTAATTGACCATTGAAGCTAATTCAGTATACATTAAAAACGTTAGGAAGAAATCGGGAATAAATGTTATATTTCAACACCAATCAATAGTAAATGGATTGATTTAAATATAAAATTGTCGGACCTCCACTATTAAACCTATACCAATAGCAGTATAGGTTTATCGCAATAACGAAATTCCACTTAAAGTAAAATGCCTATAACATACTAAAATTAGAAATAAATAACTGAAAGTTGGAAAATATTGATAGTTTTTGGAATGAACTGTTTAAGGATTTCTTGTATATCTATGCCAATAAAATTACTGGTTTTGTTCCTAATAGTTTCTAACTTAGGGCGCAGACGGATGATTGAGTTGAGTCCAGTACTTTACTGGTACTTTATTTTAATGGCCACAGAAGGATGAAAGGCAAAGTTGACCCCGGTGTGACAAGAACCCTGAAGGTCGTAATAATATAAAGCATCTCATCCGACGCTCTACCAGCCCTGCCAATCCACACCCCTTTATTTTTAATACTTTTGATAATTCAACAGATTTGAATATTGAAAATAAAGTTGATTTATAAACTAAAAATTCCGTAGTAATTTCACCTACATTAAATCCTTACGCGTAAATACAGGTCCTAATTCTACTATATCACAGTATGAAACGAATTTATTGGAAAGCCAGGCTGTTACTAGTTTCAAACGCCGAATTGATAAAAGAATTGGAACGTAAACTGCTGGTCAGTACATAGATTACAGCCACTGGGATGCGGCAATCGTTGATCTTTGGAATCAAAACGGAAAAATTTATTATCAACAAATGGGCTGAATACTTAAATATAAACTATTTTATAAACTGAGGATGGGCACCAGCGTAATGGATTTATAAGGTCGAGAAGATTCATAAAACATATTTGTAATAAATACTCCTTTTAGTCTTCATAGGTAGTTCGGAGTTTTCAGTGCACCTGTTGTATTTCAACATCAAATGTTATCTGTAATAAAGCTGATTATCAGAATGAGATTAATATCACCGGGACGACGGGGGAGTATTCAAACAAAAAAATATTTAATCAGTTAAAATTCTGGCTTAAATTGTCAAGAAAAATGCCAGATTTCCCCACAGGAGTCGACTATCTTGACAATATTATTAACGCATTTAATTAAAGATTACTCGGAAAAAATTACTGATTCCACAAATGTGAATGAAGTATTAGCATTTGTCTCGAAAGTCAAATGTTATCGCATGTCCATTAAGTCCATGGCAAACTTTGCTGCACCGTTATATTTCATAAAAATGTAGCGGTGAAGTTTTCTGATGATTGTCGACAAACATTTGGGGAGTTGAAGCAACTGATTGAGTACACAGATCTCATATATTAAAGTGAAAATTCACCACTGCCTTAGGCAGATATATCGCTAGTATGTGTTGGAGATATTCTGATACATCTAAAACATTAAATGCATATGAACAACGATATTAGCAAATATATAAAGACAGATTATTATATTCGGTTTTCACAAATTTAATAAATTTCTATATGGGCAACGTTTTGAATTCATAACTGATCACAAATCGCTAATATATATTTTCTCACCGGGTGAAAATATACCGGTAATCACATCTCAGCTACTGCAGCATTGAGTGATGTTATTCGCACCGTAATAACAAATACAATACAATATGATAGAAGGTTCAAATTAATACAAAAATTATAATTCATCATTATAAACACCAATTAGACCTGATTATGATTTTGATAAAGTCATGAAAATTTTTTAATTTAGATTCAAAATACATTCAAATAATTGAAACTCTCAATTGAATACGAATTATGAGTAAGGAAATTGAATCACCCATGAAGTCTGATATCAATATTATATTTACTGCTGTTAATCCGGGTTGCTTATTCGTTCGGCCGCTGCACGCTTATATCACAACTAACCATCATATCTGGTGGTCGTGTCGCTCTCCGCCACCCGTTCTCCAGCAGAACAGCTCTGCTGAGAATATCATTGATTTGTTTTCGAAACTTTCAAATGTTGTTTCCAATTAATAATAAAACTGAGAGATTACAGCTCCGATATTATGGGTATGTGGTTAGAATGTCTCAGGAAAGAATTACTGGACAGATTTTATGGACAGGAGACCCAAGCAAGATGGTTGGGTAACATCCATGAGGTTGGCTAGTCTCGCTTGGGGATCCAGCCGGATCAGCTGGAGATGGCTGCTTCTGACAGGACCCGCTGGAAGGAGTGTTTGAGGACTCTGTAACCACGACCCTCTCAGGAAAAAGTGAGGAAAGAAGAAGAAGACATTGGTAATACTCAGTAAAACTTTCGATATTTAATGATTGGCCGATGGAACTGTTTATGCCCTCTAAATTCACATTATTTTGCAATCAAATCGATATTTGGTCTGATTGGCCTTTCATCCGTTTGCAAACAAGAAATTCGAATAGTATTGAATATCATTAATTGGTGGAAGAACAATCAAATATTTTCTTCTCATAACGTTCTGCGTATATATGTCACATGCTTTGTTTCACTGATAAATGGACCTCCATTAGATCATAATTGGAGAACAACACTCGGATGCAAATTTCTTTGTTGGCTGTCTCATGCCAGGTGTGAATATTGACTCTAGAGAAAGTATTCTGATTTGAAACGTCGAAAAGTCATTATTATCTCGTAGCCATATAAAGCGATGTAAAGACTTTTTAATTTCTATCTTACAACATAATGGTATAATAACATTCTGAATGGGTGCTGTTATTTCTTATCTTCAGATAAGCTCTGGTCTAGCAATTCTATAAACAAAGATATTACAGTCATTACCTTTTTATAAGATATAGTGTATCTAAGACAAGATGTAGATGGTAGAAATTTTGTTGCTATTTCTAGAATTTTGAGCGACTGCGTATAAGTTCCTTCTGAAAAATTATTGCTTGGCTGAGATCAGTCCTCATGGAAGAGACTTCTGGTGAAAGCCATCCCACTTCGAACACCTCGTGTTTCACTCATCACGGCAAATCACCCCACATAACCTTCGTGTGAAATAATTTTCGTCGGGGAAGACCGCCACTTATTTCTTCAGATTCCAAATTTTACCGCTTTACCGTTCATTTTATTCTCCACGACTTGCTTCTTCCTAATATATAGAAAATAACACTATAGATTACGTCGAATGATTTATGTATTTATTCAGTTTGTTTGCTACATTAAGCCTAACGTAGATGAAAGCTATTGCCGATGACAAAAGATACTTGTGAAACTTGCGACGAATTTTAGTGGTATTTATTCAGGCAAGGTCAGGTGTATGAGACCTTTGTTCTTCTTGCTGACCCAAAAGAAGACTAACGATATATCGCCGTCTTTGAAGTATCACGTAAAAGTCGTTAGGTTTTCAAATTTAAATCCATAGTACTGGAAACAAATTTTCTTTGATAAAAAATGAGGCGCAGTATAACAATAGACAAAAGGTGATATATATTTAAGTTTAAATTTAGTAAAAATAATTAGAACTATCTGATTTTATTTATGTGAGTGTAGACAGTAATAAACTAACATTGTATATTTTTAAGAAAGAGGATATGGGCTTTTGTGACATTGATTCTTTATCAATGGAATTTGCTGCATATATTAAATATTTAAGCAGTAATCGAAACCGTGTACTTACCTCTTACTGTACAGCGTTCGACTGTAATTTCAGCATAGATTCAAAGTTCTCAATTGAGATATCTATATTGATTTCTTTAACTAGGCACAATACATACATACTATTATTGTTTTTAGCATCAAGGACAACGTTGAACAGCCAAACTTTATGTATATCTAGGTTTACGTTGTTCAATGTGTCCTTGAAATTTCAAGATAGGTTATGATTTGAGAGAATTGGCTGTTATTTCTGTTTTATTGACTCATAGACATTTATGTGTTTAGAAGATATTAAATCGGAGGATTGTGATATTTGCTTATCCCAAATCCTCTATCTGTGTAAACTTCAGTTTGCTAGGTTCGTACACCTTATTCTTCGATGTGTGCTAGATTTGATATAAAATATACATGTAATTATGTGCTGGGTGCTGTGGAACAGGGTCGAAGAACCAGTTTACATTCTCGATTCACCTACAAAAGAAGAATGTGAAATGTTTACGATGTCTTTTAATGCTTATTTTAGGCTATGTTTTTCATTTAGTCCCTTTGAACTTTGAAAATAACCTTTCACTTCTGCAGTTTATATCCAAATAAATTCACGAGCTGATTACTTCGTTGGGAAAACGGGTAAAACTGAAATTTTAAATACCTTGTATTGTGTTGTGCAAAGCAGCAGGTTTATTTACATCTTTTACCCTTTTTTTACTGATTATAGCCAGTAAACTGACTATATTGCGGAGCTCTATCAACGTTGTTATAACCTTTACTGTGTTGTTATTGTTAGTAAGTATATAGCCAAAAATTTAGCCGATTGATCTGGTCTATGATATAGGTGCTCAATCCGTGCCATCCTTTCTTTTTTTATCAGCGTGCATCTAGAATTACATTATCAATCGGGTTTTCCCATTAAAAGATTAAATGTAATTTGAAGGAGTATTGTTAATATTTCAAACGTCGTGTGACTGCGTAATATCTCCCACGTAAACCCATGTTTGTTATTTTGTGATTGTTTCACACTGCTGTCCTCGTGTATATCTCTTGAGCTGTCAGTTCAGCCAGGTTGTTACATAGGATGAAAACAAAGTATCTAGACCTTAGTACAATGAGATCAAAAGGCTTGGCACTATCCAATGCCAACCACATTGGAGTATTGCGCAGCTTTCAATACCAAAATTTGGTACCAGTGACTTTAAGATCTTTCAAATATAAATTACTGTATATTTCATCCTTCTCTGCGAGAAGTAGAGATTTAGCCCGTTGATACCAAACCCCCTGAAACCTCACTGCTTCTACAATACTAAGCTGTTTATTTTAGTGTTTATATTTATCAAATTTCGTCATAATTTCATGTGTAATCGTTATGTTCCAAAGCGTCAGCTTAAAAATAAAAAAAAATATTTGAAAATCTCAAGCCATTCTTACATTAGAAATATAGTTATAAAAGGTTAAATATGCCCGCCTTCCTCGTAGCTTAGCTGATATATACAGAAAACCTTGTTTATGTAAAACTGTTAAATTACTTCCAGTTCAGTAGTGAGCTTCACATTATTTAAGAGACTATAGCTGAAAACAATCTATAAGTCTTTTACAAATCCAACAGAACCTTTTGTTCTTTAGTAGGTAATGTTCTCTTGTTTCATGCTATTAGTCGTCTGTACGTTGTTATTTTAATCACATGCCCATGAAACTATGTTTCAATACTCATAATTCCCCCAGCCTCATAAAATTTCTCCTGGTCTTGTGTATCCAAGCTGCAATGCATTAGAGAAGTGATAGTTAAGTACTTGAAACATTTCAGCATTAGATTCCATTGTAAAAGCCTATAACAAATGAAGTCGTGAATACTGTTAAATCATTCATAAATTTACCTAACGTTTATTTCCTCTGTAATTATGGGACTTGATACATAGTAAAGAAAAAAATTCACTAAGAATCATCATCGTCGAATAAGAAATATATTCTCACAAACCCGAGACCACAACCCACTTCGGCTCTCAGCTATACATTTCACTCGCTCAAAGGTGATAAAAGAGGTACAGACGTTAGCGTCTCAACTGCTTTTTCTACAAATATGAGGCAATGTCTTTGTCAAGTTAAATCAATGTTTTCAATCATATGTATATAATTGTTCTTTAAACTATTCGGGTCTATTATTTAATAAGTGTATATTTTCATCGCCTCACCTCACCACATTGCAAAGAATAAAGAGTTTTCCTAATTATGTTTAAGTCAGTTACGGCTATTTTCAAACGCTTACTGTAACCGCACTGTCAGTTATGCAATTAAGACATTCGTTTCTCAACGATCCCACTGTGCGCTACATTAGGCAAGTATATGTGACCATAGTTACAGGTCAGCCAATACCTTGTGAGTCACATTTGGTATACTTAATTCGTCGCCTTGTATATTACCAATACTTAGCCATTTATTACCTTCAATCGACACTCTAGGCCAGTGATTCTCAACCAGTGTGCCGTGAGATCTTCCTAAGTGTGCCGCGAAATTTTATTTTCGCCATGTTTTTATTTTGTAAAATTCAAATATTTTTCATATATATTTAGCCAGGTGTGCCGCTATTTTTTCATGTGTTCCAAGGTGTGCCGTTGGCAAAAAAAGGTTGAGAACCACTGCTCTAGGCTGTTGCCAGTATCCCAACCAGGTCTCCGTTCTGAGGATAAATTTCTCCTTTCTTCAGATTTGGAGACTCTGAAAAGTGATCACAGTCGCTGATCTTCCTTATCTTGACTAGGCACTTAAAAAAAGTAAATCCCCTATGACCTTATATACAACTCAGTTCTGATTTCCAGAGAAAGCGAGCTCACTTTATTTACTTATATTAAAGTATTACTGCAACCCGATGGAAATGTTTCAGATGCCTTTTCTATTCTTTTGAAGTATGAAGAACTCACCAACAGTGTATGGATATCTCTGATTATGAAAGTAATTGACACTACCGCACTACTGCCTGCCATAGATAAATATTTATCCTTAATATTTACTGTTATTGGAATACGCAATTTTTAAACTGATTATATACACGTGTGTTTGTATCTATGTGTGTGTAGTAGAGGGGATATGTATGAATAGAAGCCTAACTATATCAACTGTACACCATCTGCTCATTTCAGAAGCGACGCCATATGATTTAGTACACACCCTGTTAACTAGTTTAATGAATTACTCTATACTGTTTATCTTTTGAGTCACATTTCCTGTCTTTTCATATCACTCGTTGCATGAATGGATGCTTTTTCTTTCTCAATGCAGTGAATTTCTTACGTGAACACCTGTACTTGTGTTTTTATTTCGACTCGTGTATCTTTTCTTTATTTCACGAGTATTTGGAAATGTTGTTTCATATCCAGGTGTTATTTAGGGAGTTAATAGAATGGGTTTGTGCTTTCTGTTTATTTTCTCACTGGAGAAAAGAAAAAAAGCACTCTGTTTATTGAGTCAGTTTCCACTGTAGGAAACGCTAAAACACTAAAGTGCACATTGAAGTGAAATTGAATATTCTGCCTCTCTGTTGTTTGGTTTATATCAGTCCGCTGGTAATTGTTCTTTTGCTTGCAAGAAGCTTTTCTCACCAACAAAGCTTCAAGCTACGAATCTCAATTGATACAACTGATGTGTACTTCAATATTCAAATCACTCGGCTTACTCAAATGTCATGTTATATTCTGTTGAGAATAAGTTATCTGTCTATTATTATTATTATTATTATTATTATTATTATTATTATTATGCGTAGCTAACATCAATATTTGATTTTATATTCCATTGTTATATTATATACTTTTTGTTCGTTGCTTTTCATATTTTAATACTACTAACTTTAACTCTATCAATATCTTTTTTTTCTTATTCGGATAAGATTTCCTGAAATATTTCCGAGTTAATAGAACTTAGTTATTTTTTAAAATCTTACCTGCTGAAAGAAACATTGTTTTATATTAACATTTATCTTTAATCATTTTTTTTTTAGCTCCGTGACAGCTCTGATCGAACAGATCTATATTCAGAGCTAGTTCAACCATAACCAGCTGAGGGCATACATAATGTCTCCTGACGTATCCAATATACCCAATCTCCTACTTGAAGATGACACAGTGAAATCCGAATGACCGACATTCCCAGCATCCCAGCAGATTGAATGACCATGCAAAACTCTTTCGTTGGTCCCATGGTCAAAGATTTCTTGTTTATCTACAAACCAAAGCTGCTCCAGATGTAACAAGCCCGTCATTCTGAACATTGGCCGATGTCTTCTTAAAGAACGATAGAGAATTATCTGGAGAATTGTTTGCTATTTCTAGATGTAACTACAGAACTAGTCTTCTTCGAAATGAGTGAAGGAGTAGAAATAGAGGAATGGTAGTTTTGCAGACAAAATGCCTGCTGTTACTACAGTCACTTTTATTCCACAAAATTGACTGGTATTGTGCCATCTTCATTCATACCACTTTTGACTCAGTCCTCTCTTCTCCTCTCATCATACATATTACGTCCCTTATGATCCTCACAAGGCATTACATCTAGTTCTTTCTTCCCAGAATGTCTGTCCTCCGGAATTCTCTTTCTGCACATGCTTTCATATATATATATATTGTTTTGTAACAATGGCATTAACCACACTGATGTCAGTGGTGGCAGGCGAGTGAGGGGTGGGTGGATAAACCATAGGCACAAACCCTTCCTCCAGATCCTTCCAGAAAGAAATTATGACTAAGGTTCTAAGTTCAAATTCACGTTGATTTTTTTTACTCTCACCATTTTATGATACACAAAAGAAGTAGCAGTTGTGCATTAGAGGCGATTAAAACCGACTACACGTCTCTTTAAAATGTATGTGTGTACCCTAGAAATAGGAATTTTTGTTTATATTCTTCATTAGTATTGTGGGATGGCTTATGCCTCGAGTTTCAACCTTAAGTTTGCCTTTCTGTCCTCAAGAACTCATAACTTAAGTTAGGGTAAATTTCTGAAGTAAATTCACTCTACTAAACTTAAATTTAAATTTTAATAATTTCAAATTTCAGACCTCTCTTGGCTTTCTTGAAAATTTATCATTAACGCTGATACGTTTTCTTCTTACAACGTGTGTAATCTCAATTGATTAAAAATTATAAGCTCACAATTTTAAGCATGTTATCCCGCACTTTACTTGCTAAATTAGTCGTGCGTCTCGTCAAAAGAAATCAATTATTTCATTGTTCAATTGCTCTTAATATTTTAAATATATTTACATAAAAGTTATAACATGCAAATAAATCTATTTGGACAGACACACGCACGCATGGTTTATATATATATATATATATATATATATATATATATATATATATATATATATATATATATATATATATATACCATAGTACACAGAGGAATAAAACCCCTTTTTTTTCCAGAAGCGAGAAGCCAATTTATTTTCATGCAAAACCTATACACATCATTGTGCCACAAAGTAAAATGGAGTTTGTTTCTAGTTTCTTTGCATGGGAATAAATAAGTTCTAATATCTTAATCCGCTTCAAAATATAATAGAAAGAAAAGACATGTAACTTCCGGACATGCAGTCACATAAAGGTTTTCATTTAGTAAAAATGGCTGGAAACATCTTCATAATAAAAATGTGAACAATCAAGAGAATCATCAATCCTGGTTTACATGCTATAAATACACACATGGTAATAATGTAACCTGAAGAAAAGGTAGGAAATTGAACCTGATAGTTTATGCTTTCATTTTATTCTCTCAATGGTATAGTGTTGAGTTCAATAAATACTTGGCGCAGACATGGTCTTCAGAGTAAGAAATTCGCTTCGGGTCTTATCCCATTTTTAACGAGTGTCTTTCGCCATAGCTTCCGGTCAGTCAAACCTTTCTGAGGGAAATTTGATAGGCATAAGCTGAGAAGTAACCCTTCAGCTGGACTGTTCGTATTTATGGGTAGCTAATTTAATTTATCATTCTGTCTAACGTCATTACCTGGTCATTGGATGCCTATAGCCGGACTCCCACACACACACGACATGCTTCTGAAGTATCTTACTAAATTCCGCTTAAAGGCGCAGCTATAGAAGAAGACATGTCCAAAGTACCACATAGTTGGACTAAGCTCGAAACTCCTTAACCACACAACCATAGCCACACCAATAATCTCTCTCTCAAATCTCCAAAATAGGAAGGTGCACAGGACAAAAACAACGTAAAAACGGACATTCCCTTCTCCTCAGCCAACCTCTAGACATCACTATAGTTTCAATAATTAAGATTAATACTATTAATTCCAGTGCACATTGGGACGCAATAAAACAAGTACACGGGACGAATTAAACACATATGGACGAAAAAAGAAAAAAATACTACAAACCAAAGTGCACTGTATATATATATATATATATATATGTATATATATATATACAGAGTTATATATATTATATGTATATATTTATACAGACTTATATATAATATTTGTGTATATTTATACAGACTTATATATATATATATATATATATATATATATATATATATATATATATAGACTTATATTATATATATACAGACTTATATATTTTATATATATATGTAACCAAAATTAAATTAAGGATGTCATGTTTGAAAAACATGCGCCATAACCTCTGTGATTGTTTCATATATTTATTTTATATATATATATGTCAATCGATTTCTAGTTGATATATATATATATATATATATATATATATATATATATATATATATATATATATATGTATATGTATATATAACTTTGAATAACTTTGAAATGTTTTGGCCAGTATCGGCCCAGGCCATGTCTAACTTAATAGCACCACCTGGCGTAGTCTTTCAATTCTGGATTTGGGCACCATAGCCCATTCGAGAAGAGAATTACTGTTTGCAGAGACATATCCGGGTGTGGGTGGTTTGTCCGGGATTACTTGGAGGAATTTGTCCAAAGACTTCTTGAATTTTGTGTGGTCAGTTTCTGTTTTCACGTGTCCTGGTGCGATGTTGAAGAGAGCAGGGCCAATTGAGGTGAAATAATTGTGCCGTATTGTTGTTATGAGTTGCGATTTAGATTTTTGTTTGGGACGGATAGCACGGGGCCCAAGCCTTGGGTGTATTTTGAAGGTGATTCCAACATCATTTGGGCAGTGCTGATGAAACATTTTACACATCATGCAGATAATATAACGGTCACGGCGACGTTGGAGTGAGTAAAGTTTCAGCTTTTCTAGTGGACCGCAGTAGTCAAGGTCTGACATGCCATCTATCTTTTTCGTGATTGCCCTTTGGGGAGCTTCAAGTTTCATGATACTTTGTTTCGTGTGGGGAGACCACAGTGGACAACAGTATTCAAGGTGTGGTCGGGCAAAAGTGGAGAAGAGAAGGATAATGGTGTGGGAATCTCTCGACTGGAAGGTTCTGAGGATCCAGGAACACATTCTGCGGGCCATGTCAATTTTGCTGCTTATATGCGTGGCCCAGCTTATGTTGCTGTCCACGGTTACTCCCAAGTCTCTGATGTTGTTAGATGCCACGAGAGTTTCACCGGAGGGAAGGGAGTACGGGAGTTTCAGAGCATCCTCTTTTCCAAAGTGGATCAGTTCGAATTTGTCTTCGTTCAGTAACATGTTGTTCTTTTCCGCCCATTGGGTAACAGCCAGTAGGTCTGACTGAAGGCTTATCCGGTCATCCACGCCATTGATGACTTTTTGGAGCTTGGAATCATCAGCGAAAATTCTAATGTTGCTGCGTTTGATGATGTCAGTGATGTCATTAATATAGATGATGAAGAGAAGTGGGCCCAACACAGTGCCTTGTGGGACCCCACTACTGACTTTGGCTGGGCTGGATTTGACTCCTTCGACTACAACATGTTGGGTTCTGTTTGACAGGAAGCTCTTGATCCACTGCAGCAGCTTTCAAGTGACACCAATATTGGACAGCTTTCTCAGTAGAATGTTGTGATCAACCCTGTCAAAGTCCTTGCTGAAATCAAGGTAGATAACATCAGTGTTGGAACCCTCTCCCAAGGCTCTCAAAATGTCATCAAAGTGATGCAGTAGCTGCTTCAGGCAATCCCTTCCATTACGGAATCCATGCTGGTTGGAGTTCAGCATATTGTTACTCTCAAGGAAGTGAGTCATTCGCGATCTCATCACTCTCTCAAATACCTTAATGATATGAGAGGTGAGTGAGATTGGACGGTAATTCACGGCAAGAGATTTGTTTCCTTTTTTGAAAACTGGGACAATAGACTGGGATAGAAGGTTTTCTGGCACATATCCAGCATCCAGTGAGTTCCGCCACAGATTGGCAAGAGGAGATGCAAGTTGGTATTGACACGCCTCCAAGACACAAGCAGGGAACCTATCGGGACCTACTGCTGAATTATGCTTGATTTCCTTTATTGCCGCTAAGACATCAGGGGCGCCAAACTTTATGTCCGATAAGGTGTAATGGGGAGTAACATCGCCGATACAGCCCACATATGCCATATGAGGATTGCTGAAAACAGAGCACTATTGTTTCTGCAGTATCTCACCCATGGTTTTAGCATTGTCTTGAAGAGTGCCATTTTCATCAATTAGAGGGCCAACAGTAGAGCCAGTGATCTTGTGTTTTTTTTTGCAAATGAAAAGAACACTTTGGAATTGAGTTTGATCTTCTCAATTGCCCAGGCCTCTTCAGCTCTTCTCTGATTGTTGATGATAGACATCATATTGTTTTGGAGGTTATGTTTTTTAATCTCTAGTGATGAAATGGCAGTCAAGTTGATGTGTTGCTGCTGACAGTATTTCAGCTTGTTGATTTTTTGTTAGTTCTCTTAATTTTCCTGATGAGTGTTTTTCTATTTCTAGGGATTCTGCTCTTAGATTTGTTTATAGTTCTTAATGGGGTGTGTTTTGCACATATGTTTGTAACAGTGTCCACAAATGTCTGCCAGGACTTTTTGATGTTAGTGGGTGTGTGAGTGTGCGTGAAGGACCAGTCGACATGTGCAAGATCATGACTGATCGCTTCCCAGTTTGCATTGTGGAAATCCATAGCGTCAAACGGATGGACAGGAGAGATGACATTGGGTTTGTATATTGGACGGTGGAATCTAAGATCACAGAGAACCATGTCATGATCAGAGAGTAGAGTTTTCTCCACTGCAATATTGTGGATAGTGTCAGTGTGATTGCTGAAAATTAAGTCTAGGACATTTTTGTGGCACCTCGTTGGTTCGAGCACCAGTTGGGAAAGGAAGAAATCATCCATGAAGTCAAGAAGCGTTGCCACTGCTTCTCTGTCAGAGGTTGAGGCAGAAGAACCTGGTGGCAGGCTGTTTGTGGACCAGTCAACTCCGGGGAGGTTGAAGTCCCCCATCATTAAAATGTTGTCAGGGTGACACTCTTGGATGAAACACTTTATACTGTTGAGGCATTCCATGAAGCATGGTAGAGGCGTTTGGGATGGCCTATAGAGCCCAACTACTATTAGGTTGTTGGTTTGACTGAATACAGTGACTGGTTTGAAGTATCCATTAGAAAATATGTTCATAGCCTCTGTTGAGAAAGAATTATGGACATAAATGGCAGTCCCACCCTTTCTTCTGCCAGCGCAATCAGCACGGATGGCTTTGAAATTTTTCACTTTCACCTCAGCTTCCAAGTGGAGGTTACTGAGATGGGTTTCAGTGAGGACGAATAAATGGATGTGGTTTGAATGGACATCAACCCAGTCCTCCAGGAATTTGATCTTCCATTTTTGAGTATTGGTGGAAGGGCTGATGCCTTGGGCGTTAAGCAAAAATGTTGAGGCGACAGTGGATGGTTTTAATTGTTTTGGTGTGTTGTTAATTTGTTTGTTTGTTAATGGCAGCAATGGGAGTTTGTGCAGTCGGGTGATAGTATATATGTATATATATATATATATATATATATATATATATATATATATATATATATATATATATGTATATGTATATGTATATGTATATATATGTATATGTATATATGTATATATATGTATATGTATATATATATATATATATATATATATATATATATATATATATATATATGTATATATATATATATATATATGTATATATATATATATATGTATATATATATATATGTATATATATATATATAT